>PVLD010002674.1:66552-159786 GCA_004027595.1 Dinomys branickii | reverse complement strand
TTTTTTTTCTGTTGCTGAGAGGATAAACTGTCTGACTAAATTTGCATGTCTGTATATGGGTCCATACATCTACAATTCGAAGATATCAATGGATAAAGCAACAACTACTGTTGAGACCATATCACCTTGTCTATAGATTAGTTGTGATTGTACTATTTTCTATGATAATGGGTGTCTGTTTGTCAATATGTTTTTGTACGTTTATGTTTCTAAAATAAAAAAAATAAAAATAATAATGTTCTTTAGCAACTGTCTTTGAAGAATATGCCAGTGCAACACATATTCTAGTACTTAATGAGCATAATTTGGAAGTGCTAAAAGTCTAAAGTTTAGATTACTTACCCTTCTACATATTTATTAATCCATATTTATGTCATACTTTATAAATATTTGAATTAAAGCTTCTACATAGTCAATATTACTTGGTCTATTGTATAAGATATCAAAGCAGATTTTTACAGTCTAGAAAATAATTTAAAACATGTAAGAACTATTTTCAATGAAGACGTACAAATGAAAAGTTCTTTCCAGTTAACCATTTATAAATAAAACACACAGTTAAGAACTCACTTATCTAAGCAGTCTGTTATCTGTTCTCAGTCTTATTTCCCATTTTTAAACCAAATGCATTTTTAATGAAGCTGTTTTCACTGACAAAAGCTAAATAATGTTAAATGTAATAGCACAAAGATATATTTTTGTTATGGCATATTTTGGAATGTAATTTGCAATAGAATCCAAGACATGTACAGCATTTACTGAGTAGCTTTGTGAAGGAAAAGATAATTCAGCAGGACTAGAGACATGAGCGCCAAGCCGTTGGAGCGTTCTACATGAGAAGAGTGTTTTTCTTGAATGAGCTTGGACCCTAGAGCACGAGTTTCATCCCATTGTTTTACTAACAATCGAATTTTCATTGTATCCTTTGCTTTGCTTTTGAGGGACTGGAAGTAGCTGAGTAGCGAATCAGTCAGACAGGCACTGCGTTCACGACCCCCACAGAAACCTGGACAGGTACATTTAAGTGAGCTTCTTTGGCGGGCAATGCTTCAGATCTTACCAAGAAGAAACTAAAGTGCAGAAAATTTAAGTAACTGTCCTGAGGTCACCTGCAGCACCTGGGACTGGTCTGTGGTACCTCAGCTTCAGATATAACCTGTTTGCTACATGGCTGAAAGCACTTACAGCTTTCACAGGCAGAATTAGAGGTGTGTGTGTGTGTGTGTGTGTGTGTGTGATTATATATTTATATTTTTTAATTGGTATAACTCATGGTCCCCGAATATCAAGCAGCAAAAAATCAAAGTGAAGCAAAGCAAAGCAAAGCAAATCTGATTATTTTTCAATATAAAATGATTAGTTTTTTAAAATGTTAAGATATGACCTTATTCTTCATTTTTCTTTTCTCTTACTATTAACTATGCATTTTGCTCCAGACTGAGAAAAAGAAAAATGAGAGGAGACCAGTATAATAATTCAGTTTACAGAGCTATGTATGATGTTAGTCATTTGTTCTGAAACCCCTTTGCCTCTAGTCTTTACTTGCCAAATGGCACCTAAAGCCCCACATGTAATGAACTGAGTTAGTTAGAAAATGAGTTATTCTAATACTCCAGCTCAGTGCCTGAGTTTCAGAGACTTACACAAAGCTTTGCCTGTTATTTTTTTTCTGGAGGCCAATAACTTCCTAGGTGCTTATTATTATTTTATACTAGGATACTAAGATATATATATGTGTACATTTTTTGTGGAAATGAACCCAGGACCTTTGCACTGAGCTACATCCCCAACCCTTATGTAAAATCTCCGAAGTGGGGCTATAACCTCTTAGGCTGCTGGGCTGGGGGTTTGGCATCGTCTGAGTCCACGTGACCTTTTCCTTGGCAGACCTAAAACAGATCCAGGATTTAGGAAAGTATTCCTTTGATCCTGATAAGTACACAGGAACATTTAAAGATTCAACTCAGTCTTCTCAGATAGCCTGGAAGGATAGTATGCTTCTTTTAAATCAGGCTCTATCCCCTAGTGAAAAACAAGTGACATGAATGGGCTCATGGTCATTTCCAGTCCTGCATTCTGGACGGATTGCGGCGTCCGTGCTCTAAGGCCTAGGTTATTCCAAGTTACCAGCCATTTATCAGGCAGTGAAGAGAATCCCTCAGCCTGTTTAGAAAGACTTCGGGAGGTTTTAACTAAATGCAACATTCTGTCCTCAGACTCTGTAGAGAGGTTGGTGATCTTCTAGTATAAATGTATAACCCAGTCTCCCTTACATATAAGCAAATTATAAAAGAAGGCATTTGCTGTTGATAGCTCCTCAGACACCTGAGTCAGGACATCTGCTCAGGTCTTCTATAACCGAGACATGGGGAGGACAAGGAAAAAGGGCAATGGGATCAGAGCGAGGCAGCAGTTCTGCTGGTTGTCGCCTGAGACTGGGAAGGCAGTTTATCCACTTGCTGTCTCTGCAGGAAGTCAGTGCATTTCCACGGGGTGTGTGACAAGGGTCACTGCTGAAAGGACGAGGAGCCACCCACACCCCACACAGTATGCAATGGGGACCACTGGGAGTGAGTTGCCCCCAGAAGTGAAGATCTCCATGATCAAACCCTTCGTGCAGTTGATCCACGGAACAGAAGGGTCCTGGGCACCCGTCAGAGCCTGCTGAGAATCAGAACAGCCATCAGCACCCAGGAACCCTGGGAAATGGGAAGTTTGTGGGTGGGCATGCAAGTCCTGTGGACAGTGGCGTGGTGCTATCTGCCATGCTCTTCAATCCTGCCTGTCCTCCTGGGTCAGTACAACTGTCAGAGGTGCGAATAGAGAACCTGCGGTCAGATAGGTGTCAAGTCACTCAGCTATAGCGCGGACGACTTTTTTCTTCTCTCATGACTTTTCAATTATGCTGGGCAGCCCAGCCCCTGCTCGAATGAGCTGCGCTGCCCAAACACTATCATTTCTATGGTCAGTGCTCTGCTTCCCCTAATGGAGACAAAGGTTAAACCTGGGCTGATCAAAGAATGAAGCAGGCAAGGGCCACATGCCCATGTCCCTTCACTCACGGGGCCTTACCTCCGCTCCTCACCAAGGACCGCATCTCCCAGTCCGGAGGGCAGAGGAGCCACTGCCTGGGATCAGCAGCAGAGAGGCCCAACGACTCCCGCAGCCTTCCTAAGCCCCTTGCAACCTCTTCCGTGGTGTCCAAACCCCAGTGGAGAGTGGAGACCAGTTCAAGTTGCTCAACTAGTAAATGAATCAGTAGAGTCTTCATATTTTGTGGTACCTAATCACACACCCTTCGGGCCAGATTCTGGAGGTCCTGGATGATTATACTTCAGATTTGAAAGATGAATTTTTGTGTTTCTTTGTTGATTTTTGTCTCTGTTGTTTGTTTGCTCGCTTGTTTGTTTTAGACAGAGTCTTGCTATGTAGTTCAGGCTGACCTTTAACTCACTATGAATCTCAAGCTGGCCTCTAACTCACAGCAATCCTCTTGCTGTAGCCTCCTGAGTACTGGGATTACATGCGCCACCATGGCTGCTTTCAAAAATGCATGTTTTGGCATACCCCATCTACCCTGAATCACAGTTTATTTTTTCATTTGAAGATCCTTCTGATCAAGCTACCTAGTTAAGGTTGATTGTATGGTCCCAATAGTTTAGAAACAGCCTCCATTTACTTGGACAAGTCCTCTTCTGAGCTTTGTCTCACTTTGTATCTTGACAAGAGTCCTACAGTGTGTGGATAACATCCTCTTATATGCTGCCTCTGAGGAACTCTCAAGTCAGGGTGCTGAGACACTACTGCACATTTCAGTCAAGACAGGAGACACAACAGTCCTTGATCTAAGGCACGACTCTGGAACCCTCCATAAAATACAGCGCCTTGGTCCACCCTCTCCAAGAGAATCCAGAGGCTAGGGCAAGAGCGTGTTACAGTAACTGCTTCTTTTCCCCTTCTGAAAACCTTTAAAATAACTTAGAAAATTTGGAGGCACCACAGGTTTAGCCATCTCAGATAAGAAGGCCCCTTTATCAATCAAAGAAACTCGTAAGTGTAATACTCATATTTTAATTTGGGAAATAAGCTTTCAACAAGCTTTCAGAGGCTCAGACAAGCTCTTCTGCTTGGTCCTGCATTAAGTCTCCCACTAGGATAATTCTTTACCTCATGTTGTGGAAGGACTGGAATGCCCATGGGACCCTTAACTCAGGACTGAGGGCCTACACAACAGCAAATAGGATGTTTGACTTGGGAACTGGGTGTAGCAGCTAAGGGATGGCCAGACTCCCTTTGAGCAAAAGTCCTTACACCAACTTTAGGAGAGGATCTCACTGTTTTTAGTGTTCATAATGTGGCAGAACTTCTCTCTTCCAAATCTCTCTTTATTGCTATGAAATAATCACCTTCTTAAACATCAAGCACTCCTGTTAGAAGGACCAACATCAACTAAAGACCCGTCCTCTTTAAATCCTGCTGTCTTCCTCCCAGACGGAAATGAGGACTTGGACAATAACTGTGAAGAGGCAGCAGCTTTATCCAGATAGAAGAGGCCACAAGACACCCCCACAGCTAACCCTGACATGATTCTTTTTGGCGAAGGAAGCTCACAGAAATGGGGTGCTGAAGGTGGGACATGCAGGTCACCTTTGAAAGTTGCCCCTGAATCCTGAAAGGAGAGGCCAGCAGGTAGACCCATACCTTACAAGGGCACTAGAGCTCAGAAAAGGCAATACGGAACACGTCAGAGACATTTAATCTTCTACATGACCTAATGCAGAAAATAAGCATTACCATCTTTTCCTTAGTTCTACACTTTAGAAATATTAATCAAATAGTATTTTCTGTTCATTTTCTTGATTTAAAAAGTTAGTGAATTAGCTTTCCATCAAGTAAAAAAGAAATTATATAAAAAAACAAAACAAAATATAACACTGATAAGCAAACTGTGTAGAAAAAATTATGGTCCACATTCTTACAACACTAACCTGATGCATTGTATTAGACGTAATATCTTAAAAGCTAGACCACAACTCCTGCCTTGCCTACCTCCAGGTTTGCTCTGCATGACATAATTAGTAGAAATTGAAAAAATATATGTAATTACTCATTACTTAATGAGTACCTTCTTTAGTGAATAATCGCAGTGTTCATTTATCAACAGTATATACCAGGATTTTCCTAGATACGCATGAACAGTGGTCCCCAAATATGTCTATGTCCTGCTAAACTGAGAGGTAAATGGATCTTTGAAAATTATGGTCTTTTTTTTCTATTTGAGATGAGCAGCTATGCCTCCTTTCCCATGCTGATAATTAAAGCCCCACCCCTCCTCTCCTCAGCTCAGATGAACCGACAGTGAAGTTAGGGTCTCTGTCAGAAAACTGCCTCATGTGTCCGAAAGGAATCTGAATGCACTGACCTCGGAAGGTTTCCATCCCACAAGGGAGAGAGGGGCCCTAAAACAGTCAGAGAATGAAGTGGCTCGGAATCTACTTTGTCCACTGTCTCACTGTATCTGGCTCTCCTTCTCCCCCCAGTAAAGCCTTTGCACACCTAACAAGGTGAGACGGATTGGAAGCAGAGGTCTCTAGGCCTTGTTGGGAGATAGCTTTGAATAAATGTTTTTCTCGTTTCCACCAAAATAAATTGTTTCTTGGGGGAGACCTGCAGTGCAAACCTTAGTGGCTTATAACACTAACATCTAGTTCTTGATATGTTATGTTATCATGGCAAGGGACATTAATGTTGCAGATGCTGTTAAGATGGGTAATTGAGATGAGAGATCAACCTGGGTTATTCAATACAGTCATCACTGGTCCTTAAATATTAGAGAAGAGCCAATACACAGCATCACAGTGACGTACATGCCACCACAAGTCCTCAGTTTGCCCTTGCTGGCTCTGAGGATGACAGAAGGGACCTTACAGCAGGGAATTTAGGAAATCTGCAGAACCTGCAAAAGGCATGAAATGAGACACCAGAAAGTAAAACAGCTCCACTGATATTGGCCCACTGAGGCCTGGGTTAAATTCTGACCTATCATATTATAACATAATATATTTCTATTTTAAGGCACTGAATTTGTCCTAATTGGTAAGGGCAGAAAGAGAAAATGAGCATAATAATTATACATTAATTCTTAATTCTTACAAGACCCCCAAGTCTTTATGCTCTTTCATTCACAGTTGTGTGAGATGGTCTTATGCTGATCCTATTACTAAACAATCATATAGATAGCGCCAGGATGGTGCAGCTGGCAGAGATGAGTCTGAGTTTGGCTCCTTCTTCCATTGACCCGGGACCATGAGGTTGGTGAAAGAAGTTTGAGATCCTCCCTGCCCTCACTCCACTGGTAGGACTCAGGGGCCACAGACCTGCACAGACACCAGCCAGGACCCTGGCTAAGGTGCGCACAATGGACAGGAGGAATTAGAGGCATGGAAATCACCCACATTACATTAACAGTACAAGTCAATAGCTGATCTCTAACCTTTCTTTTTGTTTTATTCTACTCACCCTTATCCTCTCTTTCATCAACTATCTTGTTTGACTTTGTGATATTTTCATGTGAGTAAACATCGTCTCTTCTCTTTCTGGTTCACTTCAAACTCCTAGGCCTTCTCTTATAATCCTTCCCTCCTGTATCCTACAATTACCAAAACCTGGATGATCACCCTGTGCCATCCAACCTTGCTCCTACTATATTTAACCACATTCATCTCTCCATTCTACCCCTACCCTCCTGAAAGCCCCCTCACAACAGGGTAAAATCACGCCACTAAGTGGAAAAGCATCGCATAGAAGTTCCTAGTATAAGTTGGATTATATCATGTTTCTACAGACCTTCCTCCTATGGTTATAGATATTAGGCTAATAGTTACCACAGTTTGTCAGTAGCCAGGCTTTACTTGAGTCTATTGTTATTGCCAACTTAACTATTTTTACCAGGATGTCACATAAGGTATGATTAGTCCCCCCCTCCATATGACAACACTGAGATTGTAAGAGCTCATAACTATCACTGTGGTCTAGTACCGAAGCAATGTGCCCTAAGTCACATACACAGCAACTCCTCAGACTTAATATATTAGGACGGTAGGTTCTTAGGATGGACATAAAGATCAAGAACTACCTATATCGAGAGGACATCCACAGGAATAGACATCCTAAGAAAGCCTCAATACCAGTGATAAGCATCAACACATAAAACAAAATAAAATAGGAAATAGGAAATGACAGACTGAAGCAAAATGAAATCCAAAATGCTCAGCCCAACCAGGACAGTCCAGGGCACAAAGAGATAAAAGAAATCCAAAGGCAACAAATGGAAATCTCTGAAATGATAGCAGCAGAAGATAAATTACAAATGGAAGTGGCCATAGAAAAAATAATCTTTAAGATACAAACAGCAATGACTATCAAAATAAAAGAAATTAAGCCAGACACAGATGAACAATTAGAGTACAGGAAAATAATAGAATCCACAAATGCCAAACACAGGCAAGAAATACCATGAATGAAATAGATCCAAACAGAAATGCAGGAGATTAGAAACTCCATTGAAAGCATATACAGCAGACTCAGTGAAGGCAAGGACAGAATATCAGATCTAGAAGACAAGACTATGACTAGTGACTAGGAAAAGAAAGATCTTAAAAATCACAAGAGACCATTAAAAACACCTTCACAGAAATAATGGCAGAAAACTTCCCAAACATGGATAAAGAATTTGATATACAAATAAATGAAGCATACAGAACTCCAAATAGCCATAACCAAAATAAATCTACAACAAGGCATAAAATAATCAAGAGTACAGAAATTCAGTATAAGAACAAAATATTAAAAGCAGCTAGGAAAAAGAAATATATCACCCATGAAGGAAAGCCCATAAGAATCACAGCAGACTTCTCAACACAAACATTCAAATCAAGGAGAGCTTATAGTAAGGTATTTCAAGCCCTAACGGAAAACATTCTCCAAGATTGATGTGCCCCACAAAACTATCTTTCAAATTTGACAAAGAAATAAGATACTTTAATGGCAAAGAACAACTGAAGAAATTTATGATAACCAAATCAAGTGTACAGAATCATATTAAGATCGTATTAAAAAGAAATAATGAAGACCACAAACACATGAACACCAGTAGAAAGAAGCTGCCAAGCAGGGCAAGCAATTAAACATAGGAAAACGGCAGGGAACAATAGGAAAAAAACATGAAAAAGAAAAGACCATACATATCAGTTATAACCATCAAGATAAGTGGTCTCAAATCATCAATCAGAAGAAACAGACTGGCAGATAAGCAAGATCCAACTATATGCTACATTCAAGAAACACATTTAACACAAAAAGAAAGCCATAGACTTAAAGGATGAGAAACAATTCTCCACCCACAGGAACACAGCAAAAAGCAGGAGTAGCTATTCTATTTGCTGACAATGCAAACTTTAAGCCAAAACTCATCAAAAAAGATAAAGAAGGTCACTATATTTTTGTTAAGGGCAAACTGCAAGAAGAGATAACAATCATAAATATTTAGGCACCAAACACAGGTTCACGCAACTACATAAATCAAAAATGTAATTAAAAATTTACCAACAAAGAAAAGCCCAGGAACTGACGGATTCACTGTTGAACTGTATAAAAAATTTAGAGAAGAACTACTAGCACTAATGCTGAAACCTTTTAAAGAAATAGGAGGGGAAGCAATACTTCCAAAACCATTCCTGGAAGCAAGTGTTACCCTGATTCCAAAATCAGAGAAGAATGCAACCAAAAAAGAAAACTTCAGGTCAATTTCCATAATTAATTTAGATGCAAAAATTCTTAATAAGATATTGGCTAATAGAATGCAGAAAATTATCAGGACAGTTATACATCATGACCAAGTAGGATTCATGCCAGAGATGCAGGCATGCCCCCTGCCTAATTTTGCTGTGAACTTAAATCTTGTATTAAAAAAAAAAAAGATGAAAGCTACCTTGAAAAAGTTGTCAGTAAATATTTGAGGATTAAGTCAATAAAATCCTCTAAAAGGAGAAAAGGGCAAATAAATTAACATAGAGAAAAAACCAGACTACAAATCCATTTGATAAAAGGGTTGGTTACCCTGAGAACCAGGAATGAAAGGGAGAAATCCTTTGAATAATACCATCTGATAAATGATACAACAAACTCGCCATTACAGATCAAAGATGAATGAAGACAGTTCCAAGCTCAAAGGATTAAGAGTGAAGTAGGAAACAGAGGAGAATTGGATAGAAGAGCACCTGAGGAGTGAGGGTCTCTGTGATTCTCTGAGGTGGAAGACAGGACAGTGATTAAATACGAGGACAAGTCTTGTGTAACACTGAGGAACATTTGAAGTCTGAGTCCGGTGTGTACTATGGTGATGTAATTCCAGGTAGACTGAAGCATGGGTGGAATTTAATAAGGGTGTAGGTGCATGTAAAGGGATTAAGCTGAAAATTATGAACCATGGAGCAATGAAGAAAAAATTAAAGGCAGGATATAAATAAAAGTTTGGAAGAAAACTGTAAATCAAACAGCTGACATTGTGTACATAAAAATATTTTACAAAACTATAAAATATGTTCAGGTAGCTTCTATAAACTTCTATAAAAAAAGGATAGACATTCATTAGCCATTACAAGTATGACTGTTATGAGAGAATTTTTATCTTAAATAATTACTTGGGAATGTATAACTTGGGAGAAATGTTTTGTGAAAATATTAAATATACTATATTAATATACAATATGCAATAAACAAATTAATGTATTTGTGAAAACAATTAATATGCTACTACAGTATTCTATCTCATTAAGAGATATGGTATCTTACTATCATGCCATTTTAACCCTGTTCAGGTATCTATAATTAAGAGACAGTACATAGGCAGCATGCTAATATCTGGTTCACAATAGGGAGCAAGATAGATTTTATTCCTGTTTAGATAACTCCTTACAAATTTAGTTAAACTTTAAATGTACTGTATTTCGTCAGTGCACATGTTGTCATAATAAATAATATTTATAGCTTATGATTTAAAAGTATATTAAATCTACTTCCTGACTTGTAAAATGTATACCATTACTATAATACTATAAATTCACAGAGATGGTATTTCATAAACCTAAGTCTTTGACACTTAATGCATTAAAGAGCCAACATAAACAAGCTGAATGACTGCAGTATTCACTTTACACAAAGGAGAAATATTATTTCATCAGCATAACTAACCACTTGATTTTAAAGTATTTTTGCACAAACACAAAGATGGAAAGCATCAATTTGTATAAAAGCTTACTCAAGAACATTTCATTTTCCCTTTGTTAAAACAAAAAAGAAAATTGTGCATTCATGCCATTGTCCAATATGGTGTTAAAACAATAAGAAACTTACACAATCCTCTTAGGTAATTTCTAAAAGATATAGGAAGACAAACAAAGGGCATCAAATTTTATGATTTTATGAGGTATGAGTTGATGGAACTAAAGTGTCCATGTGTAAGCAGGTGTCTAATGTAGCTAAATAAATCAAGAAATATAACAGTAAAATAATAATTAGTGGATTACATTTTTAAATTACAAAATATTAACACTAATGAATCACTTTTATAAATGGTAAAATTTCAGGGAAATTTAGAAAGATATGAAATTCCACTATAATATTTATTTCATTGTCCTAAATTAAATACATCTATACTTTATAACAAGTCACCTTGGCCCTGAATTTGGAATAAATGCGTTTATCCTTGCTAACTTTAGAAAATATGTTTGAATCACTCCTTTAAAATATATATATATGTATGTCATTAATTTTTGACTACTCACATTTTTTTTGCAAGTAGGTAAGGCATACAATGATTTTTTTATGGAAATTGCAATATTAAAATAGATGTCAGCATGTGTTTTCCTTTTAATTTCAGATTGTGCTTAATATACAGAATATTCAGATTCACTTTTCCTGGAGGTTGTGGATATTAATCCAACCTGATGAGCAACCAATACGGAATGCCAGAGTCCTCGGCAGTGCTGAATAGCAGCCTCCACACGGCCCCCTGGAGAGCGTCCCCTGTCACAGGGCGTGTGACTTTATCTTCACAGTCAATCTGCTCTCTGTGTGGCGAGCACTGTCGATAACGTCATTTTTCAAATAGGAAAGAAGAAGGTGAAAATAAGGAGCTATAACGAGGTGGATAAATAACGTGACACTATTTGTAAAGCCAGACATGTACTTATTCCTGCCTTTTTCTCCTTGTGTTGGCAGGAGGCTCTTGATCAAGGTATTTTAACAGCTACAGTACTGCAAAGCGCAGGGTAACCCACAGGAAGTGTGGACAGCCAGGCAATCTTGGAACACATGTGACTTAGTCACAAATAAGTCCTATGGAGAAAAAATTCAACTGCCCTTTCACATCATATAATCCAGAAATACAGATTCAAAAATAAATTACTGTACATAAGTTATGGTTGATATTTATTGGACTTGCATGCTTTAATCCCAATTTCATATGTCCAGCCAAAAGGGAGCAATTGAACTATATGAGATTTTGCACATCTTTCAGCTAAATTAAAGATACAAACATTAAAGGGAACACTTGGGAGGTCATGAAGATTTGTGGTACTCTCTAGAGCGTCATAACCTATAAAGCAAGGGAAGAATCCGTAAATGAGCTTTCCCCTCTCAGATGGAACGCTACAGAGTGACCTTTATAATTTTGGAAGGCCATGATGAATCACACAGAATAGAAATAACCTGACAAAGTTGAACCAGGAGAGAGTAAAGCAGCAGAAGAAAAGAAAATTGTTTTCCATTTTGAACAGATCTATGAAATGTGAATCATTATACATTACTTGCACGTTATCATGTAAAAATCCATTGCAGTATGTTTCTAAAATAGACCTTCTACCATTTTATATCAATGACACACTAATTTAATTAACATTACAATAAAATTACAATTAGCAACTATCTAATTCCTGATTACTTAAAAGTCATGCTAGACGATGTAAAGTAAATCTCATTTTATTTTGCATACAACTTTTTTGAACAATCAGAAACATGTCTATCCTGGGGAGGTGGTGGTGTGTTCCTGTAATGGCAGCTACTCAGGAGGTGGAGGCTGGAGGACCTCAGTTTGAGGCCAGCCTGAACAATTTAGTGAGATGTTGTCTTAAAATTTTCAAAACGGGGAGGTGGCTATAGGAAAGTGGTAGCACACCCTGAGTTCAGCCTCCAATACTGAGAAAAAATGAAAAGAAACTACTTTTATAAAACCAGAAATAAGCCATTTTTAACCAAAGTAGTTATTTTACTAATTATCCAATTAAAAGAATAGTTGTTATTTGAATAAAGTACCTAGAAATTTAGAATATTACCATTAATGTTGAACAATGTTTAGTAACTAAAACTTATATGAGGAAATATTTCAGATAATAAAGAGAATGAATAATAGATGACAAATTTCTAACAAATAATACACTTAATTAACAGCTTAAAATTTCAACAGAGTGCCAGTCAGAGCCCATGAGGCTGAGCCTGATAGAGCCCTGCCATACCCTCTTTATGACACATAAAGTAAAACACAGATAATAATTCCCGTAAAAGAAAATCAAACCATGTATAAGCAGTGCAGGCAACCCGCAAGGGTTCACCCTTTTCCTGAGCTGGGCCGTTCAGAGCCAGCGGATCACACAGTCCAGACGGTAGGGGGGCATCTGATTCCACCATCGCCGTCTGGCTTATAATACTGCGGCTCCGGTTCCAGAATTTATTTGATATGCGCACCCTCAGAGGCTCTGAGAATTGTGAACTCAGGGATGTCCCCTTGGACGCTTGACTTCCTTAGTTAGCATGGCTGCCCCATTTCTTTTCCTTTCGAAATCCTTCCCCTGCCTTGTCTCACAGAAGATACAAAATATAGCCAGTGTATGTTTGAGATTAAAGGTCAAATAAATCACAAATTATGTGCAAACTCTTGTTATGCTACAGTATGTTATTACAGGCAATTATTCTAGCAGTGGAGCAGAGTGCTGCTCGTAAAAACTCAGCTGGCATCTATTTTTCAAATCAGCTAAACAGTCCTCCCCAGGACACCCCGATCCCAGCACAGAGCAATGCAGTACACGTGAGCCGGCCTCCCCCCGACACCCGGCTTCGCCTGCTCTGGCTTCCAGGTGCCCCGTACCTTGGCTGAGGCCCCTGCTGAAACTCCACTGCATCTTGCCTTCTCCCTCCCCTTCCCCTTCCACTGCTGGACTGTGATCCCCAAACTGTGTCCTGGGCCATTTCCTATGAGCTATTCATACTCTCAGGAATTGGAACCCGAGAGAATTTTGTTAAAGGAAGGGGTGATAAAGGAGGAGGAAGCTAAATTTTGCTAACACTCCCTTTAATTTCATCACTTTAGCTAGTTAGCTGTCTAGGACTAGCGAATAGAGAATAGAGAACTCAGAAAGAGGTGCTCATGCAGCTTAGTGGCTGGACAGCATAGACTGGAGGCAAAAGGGAAGGTGGACCAGAAACCTGGCCGGATGTTGCTTGACTCTTCAGTACCTACCTGGAGCCACAGAGCCTGTAAGGGTTCTTAGGGCAGCCACAGCAAAGTGGCAGCCTTTGAGATACGTGTAGTTTATTTCAAACTTTAGTTAAAAACATAGCCAAACTGCCAAACTGAAAGACAGAAATATTTTATATAAAAACTCACATATCCTGATTCTCTTTAAAAATCACCCATGCAGTGATACCTATCTCTATGGACTACAGAGTAACAATTATTGCAGCTAAGAAGCAGATTCTCTCTTTTTTTTTTTTTATTTCACAAAATTTTAAGATAAAAAGCTACATATAACATACAAACACAAACGGTCTAATTCCACCTCTATTAAGCATAGTTTTCAAGGCAAGACTTAGGTTTGCAAAATGAACTCCTACTTGCATTTTAGCGCTGTTACAAGAAAATGAAAAAATAACTTTACCACCTTCCATGGAATGTATTATAAAGAAACACTGCAAACAATCACAGTGCTCTGCAGATTTTCTGAGTTTCTCTAAAATGCATTCTTGGTAAAGACTGCCAAAAACTTTGTGACCCACAGCCCTAAAACTAAAGAGTATACAATTTTTTTTATTTAAAAAAAATAAAAGTACAAAAACGTATTAACAAACAGACACCAATTAGCATAAAAAATAGTACAATCACAACTAATCTATAGACAAGGTGACATGGTCTCAACAGTGGTTATTGCTTTATCCATTGATATCTTCGAAGTGTAAATATATGAACCCATATACAGACATGCAAAATAAGTCAGACAATCAATCCTCTCAACAACAGAAAAAACACAAATACCAAAAATCCAAAGACAATAAACAAAACAGGCAGATTCTCTTTCACTGAATGTACTTTTCAACATTTCTTTTCTTACAGCTATTTCCATGATTTACATTGTTCAGGGTGAAACTCTTCTATTTGAATCCTATATGGGCTGTGTTACCTGTGTCTGGACCAAGATATTGGCTGTACTACTCCTAGAAGTGACCCCAGTATGTACATATGACACAGTCACAAGAGCTATAATATTTATGGTGCTGGTGCTGATGTCACAGAGGATAGGATACAACTCAATTTAAATATTTAAAAAAATATTAGCATGGTTTTTTTGTAAAGGGGATGAGGCAATCCAGGGCAGGTAGCAACTGGGCAGATAAAACTAAAAGTCAAGTAATGCCCCGGAATTTATGAGGCATTGAAGAGTAAAACCCAAACTTGAAGCAGAGGAAACCTTTTGTAGTCATTTTTATGGATAAGGCTAATTTCATGTAATTTATGGCTAATATACTTATTACCTATTCAACTTTAAATAGCTATTTTTATGGAAAATATTTCCAGAAGTCTTTCAAAAATCACAAGTCCAGTCTGCTAGAGAAGGGAATACAAGGCAGACAACACTATCATGCGGTAACTATTATTGTGAATTTATGGTGTATTTTTCCCTAAGAAATCAGTACTTTCTAGATGGTCTCTATGACCTCAGTCTCATCCCAGTGACACAAAAAAAAACCAGAAGTGACAACACTCTTAGAAGTATTCCTTGTTATCTGATAGCAAAGGAAACCTATGTTATTATAATAACAACTGGAATTATGCTTGGAAAAGAAACATTTACCAAAACAAAGGCATTTAGTTCCAAATTTTTAAAGATTAGACACTTCCAAATAAAACTATAATGTTTTCACATTTTTTTTACACTTTATGTACCATGGTCACATACTAAGACTATGGTACAACCCCATCTAAAGGGCCCTCACTTGAAAACATAGGCATGGCCAAGTGCCATTATATTGACATGTGGTCGACATTAGTAGAAGTCCTTGCTGAGAAACATCTTTAGAGATCGCTCGCTCTTGCATCCAAGAAAAGAAATAATGAGGAACACACACAATGCTGTCAAACTCCATGATGCTAGCTTTCCACCTAGTCTCTCCTTTTTTATTGCCAACAGAATTTCCATTTATCTGAATTCATACTTGGTATCCTACCCTAGGTCGCTGGTTTCTCATTACTCTGAGTAATGAATCCTGACTGCTCTAAGCCAGTCAGGATGCTGTCGCTCCTTGATTTTCCCAGTCTGAGCTGTGGGAAGCTGACCCTATTACTATGTCCCGGCCAGTAAAAATGAAATGCACATCTGCTGCGAGGGTTTTTGGGAAGCTCTTGCCATGCTGATACAAAGAAAACACATGCAGCTGGTACAGCCCTTTGTCTTCCCCACCCTCTTGCTTTCAGTTTTAATGATATTCATTGCTGAAACAGCCTGTTGCCTGTGAAAACCAAATTGCTCCAGTTTTGGTTTAAATTAATCACTAACTTTAAAAAATTTAAGTACAGTGACAATGTGGTGTGGTGGGTTCTTTGCATTTTGTCTCACATGATCTCAATTCCTCAAATAGTAGCTAGGAATAGGATGCTTGTGTATAAAGAAAGACACTGACATTCACAAGGAAAATCTGATCCATCTACAGTCACAGCAAGAGCCCGTGAAAGAGGTGAAGCCGGAACCCGTGATTGTCAGATGCCAACAGCAAGAGCCTTTGTACCAGGTGGCTCCGGTTCCCCCAAACGTTAAAGCTGCCTCAGTGTTTACACAGGCAATGCCCACTGCTCACATGCTCAGTGAGGAATCCAGGCCACCAGACAATCAGCAGACTATTTCTATTGGCACCTTGCTTTTTATTACTTTTCATTAATGACTAAAATCTCTGGTAAATGCTGTTAGTAAATCTGGACAGCTTTTCTCTACTCTGAGAAATCCCTGATGCATATTAATTGCAGCCAATTCTTCCACGAGTCCAGGCTGCCTGAATAACCTCTTCTGGGGAAGCAAAACGGAGGCAGGCTTAAGTTCACTTTGGAAGACTAGCAAGACCCCAGTGACGTTAGATAACCCCCAGTGGCTGCCCCATTAAAATTTGTGGCAACAGATACAGGGCATATCACAGCAGGAGGGCCTGAGAAGCAAAAGACTTGTGTGACAGGTGGGAAAAATGAAATGTGTTTGTTTTGCCACTGTAACAAAGTACACCTAACTTAGTGGCTTAAAATACAGATTTGTAATCGTGAGGTCAGTAGTCAGACACTAGTCTCAATATCCATGAATCAAGGTGCCAGAAGAGCTGTGATCCTTTTCAGATGTTACCAGGCAAAATCCATTCCCTTGCCTTTTTCAACTTCTAGAAGGGCCTGACATTTATTTCTCAAAATCCACTGCTCTACCTCCAAAGCCAAAGTGGATGCACAAGTCCAAATCCATCTCACTGTGTGTCTATTTGACATATCCACATTCAGTACC
The DNA here is from genome assembly GCA_004027595.1 of Dinomys branickii. NCBI lineage: Eukaryota > Metazoa > Chordata > Mammalia > Rodentia > Dinomyidae > Dinomys > Dinomys branickii. Next base: position 142,921 of record PVLD010002674.1, on the reverse strand, counting down.
TCTAAGGTCAGCCAGAGCAAAGGTCATCATTTTCTTACGGGCTGGGAAATTAACTGAGTGGCACAGCTCCTTCCTGGCAAGTGTGAGGTTGTGAGTTCGATTCCTGACACACTCCCTTCCAAGAAGTTCATCCTTTCTAAAGGGTTAACAGCTTAGATAAGGCCCACCTAGATAATCCACAATACTCCTCCCATTTCAAATTCTGTACCTCTAATCATGCCCATTAAGTTCATCTACTGTGTAATACAACATACCCATGGCTTAGAGATTAGGGTTGGATATTTTAGGGGCCATGCTCTGCCTTCACAGTGCAACACGAAAGTTCCGAGGTAAAAGGTAAAGGAAAGTAAAGAAAGGCCACTAAGGACAGGACAACCTAAACACAAGCTCCCTAGAGGCAGGGTTTTGGAGTGTTTCACTGAATTCATAACATTCAGAAGAGTCCTAAATTCATAAAAGTAGTAGGTTACAAATATTTACTGAATGAAATAATTTTGCATTTGTTTTGATGATGATGAGTCAAGTGTCTAGGATTTTTCCTGAAATCTATGTACATCACACTTTGCTGGTGATAACACGAATATCTTGGTAAACTTGAGTTAACTCTATTAATTTCAAGTAAAGAATGAATCAGTAGGGAATTATTCAAGTCTGTCATATCTGCAAGAAATAAGGAATTAAGCCTAAACACACACACACACACACACACACACACACACACACACACACTTCCTACAGGATGACTGGATTTAGCATTTTAAAAAGAACAGCTGTAGTTATTGAATCAGGCCCTCTGGGCCCATGTCCACTGCCACAGTCTGTCCCTTGCCCCAGGAGACAGAAGGGAACAGACCCGCTCAGCTAACTCCCCCTGGCTCTATGTGTCTTTTCCAACCAAATGTGCGCAATAGCCTCGATCTGTCATAACCTTGTGATAGTCCTATGTCTCAGCAAATCCCTTACAAACCATAGCTAGTAAACCCTTGCTTCATTACCAAATTTGTGAAGAGAAAATATTCATGGTTCATAAGAGAAGGAAAATATTATGAACAAATGCTGAGAGAAATGAACAGCAAGAATTTACACAATTCCATTGTGCAAATGTGTCAGTTATTTTTTCTCTGTGTTTTTGTACCAGGCAGAATATGGCTGAACTGATTTCATATGTTGAGTTAATGGCATTGAAAAAACATTGGGAGAAAATATCAATAATGATATTACATTAAAATATAGTAGAGTTTCTTATTATACTTAATTTTACATTATATAAAAACATATTTAAATATTATAAACCAACTCATATTAAAGACATTTAAATATTTTATATTAAATGAAATGGAATTCTACAGTTGAAACTGAGATCCCATGTCTGGGGAAAGTGTGTACAAAGTCAGTAATACTAGTCATCACAAAGTAGTTGCACCTGACCTTGCCATCAACTATAGTATTTGCTACAGTGGATATTTATTTTAAAAGAAAATATTTGCAAATATTTTTGTCTTAACAATAAATACTAGTAAGAACAAAACTGTATCCATCAATCCAATCCTCTTAAAGTTGGGTAAAGTACACTAGAGTAAAAGTAAATGAGAACAGTTTATGGCTTTAACTTGTAAGGCCAGATCATTTGTTATGACTTATTTGGAATCTTAACATTTGCTTACTTTTCATTCTTTTGATCTTTTGAGACAGGGTCTCACTACATAGCCCAGGGTGACCTCAAGCTGGTGGTGATTCTCCTGTCTCTACCCCAGCAGTGCTGGGATTACAGGACTGCCCATCACAGCCAGTGCGTTACTCTCCCTTCCTAAAGCCTCCTGGTAACAGCAAAAATCTTTGCTATATGCCTCAATTATACCAGTTTCATGATACAATAAGCAATTACTGGCAAAGAATGATATACAAATCGAAGTAATGTATTATGCCCCAAGTAACTTTTCATAACAACTAAAAAATTTCAGATGCTCATTCAAGAATACTCAATCTTATTTTTTGATATACCACATCTGTATAAAACCCACAGTAAATCTAGATTGTGTAGTGGTTCTGTGGTGCAGGGGGTAATAAATATCCTAGAAGAAAAAAGTACAAACTGAGGATATACAGCATATGGCTTTTAATAAGTGCAAAGTGTAATTAAATTCTTTATGAACTCAGTAAAAGATACAATGTCATCGATCCTATTCAAAATTACAACCCTCACCTCAGAACCACTTAACCCATCATTCTGGAGGATTTCAGATGCTGTCCTGGTCATTTTCTTTCTTGAGTGTCTTCATCAGGCATGATCCTGAGCACCATCCAACAGAAAGGCAGGTTCATAAAACTGTGTGAGTGAGTCCTCAGCCCCCTTATTCACCGGATGCGGCCCTGTGCCACTTCTGGCTCCTTCCCAAAGTCACAATAGCCACAAAATGTAAATGGTGTAAGACAACTGCAGACATGGAGGCGGCTACTACACTCAAGGAAAAGTCAGTCATGGAAAGGGACATCCAGAGTCGCTTCAGAAAACTGGCAAGAAGGATGCAGCTGTGTGTGGGAGCGGTTCGGCTGTGGCCGAGCCTGAGGTTCACAGATTCCTTTAAACTGGAGCAAAGCCAATCCCAAGGACGAGGAAAGCCAGAGGCAGTCCGCGTAAACAAGCTGACCTCCGGCGCAGGCTCAGACCCACAGTTGTCTGGCCTTGGTGCTTCCTTGGTAGCTATCGCACAGACAGCTTTGAGAATGTTTTACTTTCAGTGTTCTCAGCAAACACCGAGCCTTGCAGTCTGGATCCCAGCCTGTGCTTTTTCCTTTTACTTTACTCCGGATAAATAAAGACCTGGGGCTGGGACATGGCCACTGCCTCTCCATCACAGAGGTCGGGGCCCAACGAGTCCCAGTTTTCCTGTATGCGTCTTGTTTCTTCCTAATCTCTCATTCCGCCCCACTCTCCCCGTTGGCTGTGTAGGTTGCACCATGGAATAAATGTGTTTGAAGAAAGGGGAGTATTCTGCAGAGTATTAATGTCAATTTGTCTTTTACTGTCATTTTTTAATTTAAACACCACATTTTTCAATCAAAACTCATAGATATGAATTGTATGTCTATAAATCAAGTTATTCAATATTGATACGTGTTACGTATATTTGTCAATAAATGGGAAAGAGTGAATTTGATCAGTCATATAACATTTTAAATAAAAGCATTTAATCTTAAGATTGGTAAAACAATGTTGTCAATTTATATTTCAAATTGTTATTTTTAGCAAAACTCCCACTAATATGATTAAAATGCATTTACAGAGTATATTTATATATTTCCATGACTTTAGAAATCCAGTTTTACCATACTTTTCAAATTATAGTTGTATTCCAGATTCATTCAGAAATAAAATTTGATTCTGATCACTGTTATATCATGTGCTAGGTCAGTTTATTTCCGTATTTTCCCATCAGCATTGCTTAAATTCTACTCATTTTTATACCTGGTGCACCAGGCCTAGAACCTCACCGGTGGGCATTACACAATGCTCTCTTTCCCTAAGTATAAATTTGTTTCCCTCACACTCCATGTAGTACTTATAATGTAATTTGTTGGAACTAGTTCACTGGAATGCTTAAATATTAAGCATTACATAAAGATATGGACATATAATGTTCTGCTGGATAAGCCTAGGGACTTGTTACAATTCTTTACTCAGCTCATGGCATCTGATTTCTAGAATCCATTTTGACATTGTTCTCCATGTACTTTCAGTAAATAATGTATTCCCCATGCCCGGGCTCAGGAACTTTGTGTGAAGAATCAGTAATCATGTCTTCGTTATTTTTCTTCAAAGGTTAATGTTTTCTATCAGTTTAGCTTCCTTGGGGAAGTTTTGCTGTATGAGTTCCTAGCTACAGCAGCTCACACTGTGACTCAGCTCCTTCAAGGGCAAGTTTTCCTTCTGGATGTAAGAAAATCACTTTTTTTTTCTTCCATAAGAATTGCTTAATGTTGTGGTAGATTAGATAGGATTCTTTAGGTTTCTCTTATTTTCATTTTATTACATATGTACTAGTAACAAAGACATGAACTGCTTATGCAGTGGAAGCCAACTGCAGAAATATTAATATACATTTGGAAGTTTCAACTTCTGTCATAATGTCAAATAATGAACTCTGTCAAGTAAAATGCTGCATCATATACAGTTTTTATTATGAAATCTAAGATGTATGATGTTGATGGTGACAATAATCATTTCCTTCCTACTTGTGTTGACATTTAACGTACTGTTTTACTCAACTTGGTGATTATTGTTAAGTTTTAAAATAATACATAAAACTTTAAGCATTAAATGTTCCTTTCAATAAACCACCAGACATCAGCAGTACAGTTATCCCAGCTAGACTTCTACACACACACACACACACACACACACACACACACACACACACATAGCCTTAGTTCTTTCTTTTTCTTCTTTCCCTCATCCCAATTGTTCATTCCTTTGAGAAATTTCTTTCCCTTTCATATTATCTACTGTACATTTTGTGTTTATTTACTCTTTCAAGTCCTTACACAAGGGAGACAATACAATGTTTATACATGTGAGTTCGATTTACTTCACTTATGAGAATGGTCTCTAGGTGTATACATTTTGAGTACTTACAGCTGGTAATCTAAGCAACTGATATGAAGACAATATGCAATATAACAACCATTGGTGAATTCCTACCATCTTGTCTAGTGAAACTCTGTATTGTCTCTAATGATTTTTTAAAAAAATATTATTTTCTTATTCTCTTCAATGGCTTGAGCAATCTTCCATTCTTACATCTGGTAATCTGAGGAATGCCATTGAAGATAACAATATGTAATATAACAACCACTGTAAATTCCTATCATTTGATTTGAAACCCCATATCATTTTCAAAGTTCTTGCTTTGTTTTGTTTGTATTTTGCTATTGTTTAACTATTCTCTTTAAAATAAAAAAGAATGCAATAAAATTAACATGACCAATAATGAGACCTACTATTAAAAATTTACAAGGAAAAGAAATAAAAATAACAGTGAATGTGAATATTAGATTATGTTAGACAATAGCCGTTATTTGATATTTAATAAAAATACATCATTTATATTAATTGTTCTTTTATGTTCTTCTCATATTCAAATCACACTGATATTTACAAAGGCAAAATTAAAATTAACAGTTAATTGAAACTGAGAATAGCATAAGCTTTATATGAAGCAAGTATAATACTCAGAAATTTACTCACAAATAATACAAATCACTGGTCAAAATAATGTTATAAATCCTCATCTGAAAGCAAAGAAAGAAGACTCCCACTGATCATATTTAAACGTTCTCAAAATATTAAGACAAATAAATGGAACAGAATATTCTTCATGGAAAATGAACGAGGACCACTGGTACCAAACTATGCATCTCTGGATAATTTTATTCTACTGCTGTGTTACCTGTCTCCCCAGGAAAAATCTTCTGTCAAGTTCCTGTATCTATACTACAGTCAAAGCATCCCTATTTGAATGTTACCACATGAAGCTTTTTGAAAAAGTTTTACCCATTATTTCACTTTTGTGAAAATAAAGATCCCAGAAGATAAAAAAATGATTTTTGATCATCGTATTTTTGAGCAAAAACATACATTTCAGCGCACTCCCCACTGGGAACCCAGTAATTACTTCAGTTGGTGCACGCATCTGGCATGGCAATGATGGGAATGTAAAAGTCCTTGATGTACCCGAAGTGTTTATCAAGTCTTAGAACACTCTGGTTACTGCCAGATTCAACAAAATACTGAATTAAGAATTGGCTCTCTTCCCACCCTCACTAAACGGGAAGGTGCTGACCTCCTTGCCCTCCTGCGTGCTGAAAGGTTCAGTGGCATCAGCAGCAGCAAATTCCACCCCCTGAATGCCTCCTTGAGGAACGAGGTATGCTCAGTAAAATCCTCTTGCTGCTGAGCTGGGGGAAATAAACTTTGCAATCACATAGAGAAAGCTGTTTCCTTCCGAAACACTGCCATGCTTTCAAAGGCCCCTTAGAATCTGGGACACCTCCATTTTACTTTAGCCCCCGTCTTTTTGGGAATGCTCTTAGCTGGTTAGTCTGTGCTAGGATAATAGGAATATAATCTCATACGGGAGTTCGCCCCATGTACACCATCAGATGAAAGATATAGGGATACAGATGGGCCTGTTACATAATTGATGTCTCCCTAATACGATAGTTTTTAAAAACGGCATTGCATCTTTTTACTATTTAAAGATAACTGGGTCTTTAGAGCAAAAGCAATCCATATTTATTATTTTAGGAATTCAAACATTACATACATGAAAAAAGAAAAACGCCTGTAATAGCCTGCCCTTAATTGTTTTCTTTGTTTTGTTTTGTTTTTCTTTTTTTTTGTGGTACTGGGGATCAAACTCAGGACCTTGCGCTTGCCAGGCAGGCACCTACGCCACGGAGCTATACCTCCTGCCCTCCTTTTTTTGATCCTTTTGTGATACTGGCAATAAAAGATGCCAGGTCAGTGCTCCACTGCCAAATACCAACTGCCCACATGCTTTTAAGGAAAAGAGAACTGTGAACAATTTGGTATCTTTGCTACCAAGCTTGCAGGTATATTTTTCATTTCACAATTTCATTTCACAATCATGGACATTTTCTTATGACAGTAAATTTAAATCTTACTTAATATTTTCACATTATCACACAGTAAGGGAGTTATCAACTTTTGAACATTTCTTTAATATTAGTAGTTTGCTTTCCACATTTGTTCTTTTACCAACTATAGAATTACATTATTTTATGTAGATGACAAGAAATTCAAGGTCTAGTAACAATACCCAGCATTACCGAGTATTTTGCTTTTAAAATGATTAAAACTCAACTAATGAATATAGTTTATTTAATGAGCCGGTGGGTGGACAAACAGGAGTTTCTGTGTTTGATATTCTTGTTATTGTTATTATTATTGTTGCTGTTATTATTATGATTATTTTATAGAAGCGAAAATGCAAGTCAGAGGACTTACGCGGCTTACATGCATTCCTATTTGGGGAGGTAACTCTTCACACTGTCCAATAATGTTCTCATGGATATTGTATTAATAGATGTGAATACTAAGAATCAAGTGATGATACTAAAATAGTACAGTGAAAAAGGACTTTTTTGACTGAATGCATGAACTATTTCTCGAATTTCTAATCAATTTGGCCTTCTTCCCTAGTAAACGTTACTGAGCTCTGGGGCAGTGGAGGGCTAGCAAGACAGGAGCCTGCTCACCTTGCAGTAATTTGTTAATAGGTGTAATGCAATACAATCATGACTAAAATTTAATTATGAAAGAAACACATAACAGGAGGGATAATATTAAATAATTTATCAACTCTGTCTATAAGAGTTTCTTCTCAAAGCTAATATAGTATCATTAAATCAGCTTATTTTCATTTTATAAGAAATTTTGAAGCACACAAATATTTTCTGATGATGAAAGTTCAATACAAAGCATGTAACCACTCTGGTTCAGAAATTACTTTTTTTTCTTATCCTGGTTTGCTTTCTCTTGCTTTGTGTTTTGTGTTTTTTGAGACAAGGTCTCCCTTGTGGTTCATGCTGACCTTGAACTCACTATGCAGCCCAGGCTGGCCTTGAACTAGCAGTGCTGGGACTACAGGTCTGGGCCCCCACACCTGCCTTGGTCCTCTGCATTGAACCCAATGTCTCAGGAATACTCAGCTCACAATGTACTTCTGAGTTATACACCCAACCAGAGATTTCTCTTTAGGTTAAAGAATGACAGAGACTACATCATTATCTCAATGTCAAGAACTGAGGAATAATCTCACAGTATACCTTGGTAGTTATCAACAAGTCAGATGGTTCAATAATTTCAACATGGCTAGAATGCAAAACCTATAGGAAGATGAAGCAAACTCCTTGTTGAAAAGGTGTGAAAAATCATTATTCAAAATATAGTATTTTTAAAATCTTGTATTATATTTTAATCTGTGAAATGTTTCTATTGGTAGTACAGGCCTAGTATTAGTCAAATTAGTTACCTCTGTAAAAGTAATGTATCTGGGGCTAGAGGTGTAGCTCAGTAGTAGAGAGCATGCACATGGTCCTGGGTTCAATCCCCAGCAAGATGAAAACAAACTCACTTTCAACTGATTCATTGAACATCCAGCAGCAAATGTATCTGCTCTGTTAGATGCTGAGGATACAAAGGTGCTATGATTTGTACATGAAAATTCAGATGTGGACATTTAATGTCCAGTGCGATGGCAATAAGAGTGAGACTCTGACGGGGCAATGAGGCCATGAGGGCACTCCCTTCTTGAATAGGATTTAAGGCTCTTATGAGTGAGGCTGCGTGGGGTGTCTGGCCCTGATGACTCCCACCACGTGCAGACACTGCATGCTTCCCCTCCTACAGTGCAGCAGCAAGGTGCCCTCCTGGAAGCAGGGAGCAGTCATTAGCATAAAATGAAACTTGCTGTCACCTGGATGAGGGATTTCCACAGCCCCCCAAATCGTGGGAGAGTGCATTTCTGTTCTTTATCAATAAACAATTTAATTTGTGATAACACCATGAATAGACTAAGGTGGCGGGACACAGTGTCTATCTTCACAATGCCTAGAATCCAGGCAGAGTGGGAGAGAGAAATAGGCAATTTTATACACTAGAACATGAGCAACGAATAGGAAGCACAGGAGACCTTGAGTATAATGTTGAGGCCCACCACTATATTTTGAGGCTATTTATACAGTTCCCCAAAGATGGGACTTGTAAACAGTGCCACAACCTGCTGAGACATAGCACATCTGGGTATTGAGTAAGAGGTGAGGTTAAAGGAAAGTGAGCTCCAAGATGCTGAAGCAAGAAGGCAGTCATTGTCAAGAAACACATTTAACAAAGCTTGTAACCTTAAATCTGAGGACTCAGAGTCTCAGCACTTCTCTCAGAATCTTTCACAATGTCTGGCATTCGGGCTTTCTCACCACTCTCAGACAGAGCTCTGAGTTGGTGTGAAGGATGTACAGCGTTTCATCTCCTGCCTGGACAGACACACATGCTGTACATTCTGTCTCTTCAAACTGGTAGTGAAAAATAACAGCTCTGTGTGTCTGTCCAGGCAGGAGACGTGTGCACCTGCTGAAGTGCAGCACATAGGCACTAGAAATGCGTAAAACTCTACTGGTGCACAGATAGGGGAGTGCTGATGGCACACACTGCTGAAGCCCGGCTGGAGTAGAGCATGCGGCTGCTAACAACGTGGCCCGCCTTGCTTTTCTCTACCAGCATAGGTGTCCTGGGTGCTACTGCAGATATGTTCTCTTAGGGGTTCAGACTCAGTCTCGCAGAGCGATAGTGAATGTTCCACCATGCCCAGCTCAGATAAAAGATGCTTTTCAACCTGTGCCAATGGCACTTCAGAGTGCTTGTTTGCTTCTCATTTCTTCCAGAGATGCGAGAATGTATCCTAAATGCCAACCTGAGCTGCAGTCTTGTCCCTTAGCTCATTTGAATACAATTATAGGTAAAACATCATTTTTAAGTTTCTGAATAACCTTAGTTATTTGGAGAATTGGTTAACCAGGAACAACTGAGCAAACATCTCTTTCTAATAACCACGAGGCATAATTTGCTACCACTATATAAATCACATGGCAGAGAACAGACCTTTCATAATCATTTTCCTTTGAATTAAAGTCAATTTTATGCACATGAAATTGAAAGCCAAAATTATCTTATGTCTAATAAATCATCCTTCACTTGAAGTCATTCTCTAAATTAACATCAGTGAAAGTGTAACTGACAATATTTAGATCTTATGTTAGACGAATGACTGGATATTTCCTACAATTTTTTTTTATTTTATGAATGTCTCCAATCCATAATTCCAACTTTAAAAGCTTTGATGCTAGCCTCTCAAAGAAAGGATAAAATGTTGAAAAGTACACTTTCTGTTTTAAAATTCTGTATCTATAGGAAATTATTTTTAAAGACCCACTTCTTTTTCTAAGTAAAAATATATGACTTAAATTTTGAAGAAATTAATGAGTTGATTTTCCACTAAATTCTCTTACACATGTAAATTTATATTATACACATAATATGAGCACATAAGGAATACGTAAGCACACGGGGGCATACGCAGAAAATAGACAGTTGGTTCAGGCACTGTTCAGGGCAGAAAAACACTCTGATCTCTTAGTTAGGCATAAACTATATTTAAGAAATACCAGTTGTATACAATCGAATAAAAACACTGATGTCTACCTTTTCCTCCCTGCTATGGCTTCTGCAATTTATGTAGGAATTATGGATTCATAGTGCTGCACTGAGTTCAGCATCCATTGGAGGCTCACAGCAAAGCCACATCTGCGTGTGCACTTGCTGTATGTCAAAAGGGCTCATCGAACCACTATCCATTGCTAAGAATTTAGAAACAACATGTTAGGTAAGCAAGAGAGGGAGTGATCTGTTCATATGAGCTTCACTTCTGGGTTCTAGAGTCTAAGTTGTCACAATATTGCAGTTGATGTTTCTGGAGGATAAAAATGAGAAAGAGCTCTTTGAAGGGAAAGACCGCCCTCTATGTCCAGATCTGATGCCATAACAGCTAAGCTATGTGGCACAAGAAGATGTATCCATTCCGTGCAGTACTGTGCATTTATTTATCTTTTGTCATTCCCGTTTCTAGATTTGGCTGTGGGATGTTGCTATAGCTTTTATGTATGCTGTTCATTTTTAATTTCCCTCAAGGAAAACAAAGTTTACAATCCTTTGCAAATATATTTGACAGGGAAAGTCCTTTTTTTTTTTTAAAGTAATGATGTGTTCGTGCAAATAGCATGGAAAAGCTCCCAGGGCTTTTACAAAACCTCATTAAGTGTCCAGACTTCACATGGGATATCACAGAATGGCGCTCATGATGGGACAGATGGTTCAAAGGAAGCCTGACACTCTCACCTCTTTGGGTAAGTGGGAATAAGGTACAACGGAAAAATTAGAATTAGATAAAGAGGAGACAACAAAAATTTAATTTCAAAGTGCTTCTATAGGAAAAACTGCTGCTTAAGGACAGCAAATTACCATTTTCCCTTCCAGGAAATTCACTCCAAAAAAACTCCTCAAGGTTTAAAGGTGCTATGATCCTGTAAATTGTACCCAGGCTTCTCACCTGTAAGCTGAGTCCTTACTTCCCGTACTCAAGAAAGCAGCACTATGAATTTAACAACGTGTCATCGCTGAACTTAAAAACGTGCCAACACTTTGCACTGGAAAACAGCCCACCACAGTGTTGCCCACCAGACGGTAGCAATAGTGTCCTAGATCATCCATCTTGAGGACACTCCCAAGGCCACATAAAAAGCCCAGCCCCAGATAGTAATAATGTGCCCCTCTCTCTGGAAGGCCCATACTAGTTTGAGATTGTGCAGTTCTTTCATCTACCTAATAAACCTTTCTAATAGTTTGTTACCTTTAACTCTTTTCCGTGTCATAAGTCAATGCACCTACAAATTAACCTGCGGATGGCATGAGGTGAGACAGAGCCAGGTTTGCCAGTCACTTACGTAAGGACAGTCTCCTGATCTCAGGGTTCCTCTGTAACACAGCCCCTAAAACAGGCTCAAACATTCCCTGGCCCTCATCACATAGCCCTGTGGAAATCAGGGCTGCAGAAATCACAAACCTGCACTTCCTTGGCAGCTGCTACTGCTGTAAAGACTTTCTGTCTGTGATTCACAGGCAAGGTGTTTATCTGCCCATGTCCGTGAAAGTGTGACTGGTTAACTAATTAGCATACACTCAGGGTGAAATCTCAGGTCTTTCACAATTTCTGATCTAATGGTTTAACCCTAATCCTAACAATGCCTTACCAGCTATTCATCATTCATCTTCAGAAAGATTCATTAACCAGGAAACTTGTCCGAAGAGTATGGAAGCAGCCAATTAGGAAAAGCCTTCAGTGATATAAAGTATATCTTTAAAGTGCCATGAAGAAACCTACCGGTAGGGTGAGACACAGAGCATTTTACTCCACACCCAATAAGCAAACTCACTGAATGTTGTGAAGATCTGCAGGGCTTCTACGGTTGAACACCATCATGGGGCTTTTGGTAATTTTAGGGGAAGATACCTATACATTCTGTGACATCCTGTGTACCCTCTTTAGACTTAATTAAATGCAAACAAAACACAGTCACCTACAATTCCATAATGCTTATTTTTTTGGTTGTTGAATTTTGCAAATCTAATACTCATCTGGAAACATTTATGACTGCAAGCTTCCCCAGCATAACTGCTTTACCGATGTAGGATTTTACTGTGCCCATCTGCTTATTTACAATCTTTCTATACAGGAAAGATCCATTCTCTAATTACACCTAGCAAGGAAGAATGAAATTTTAGATGCACATGGTTAAGATTTGTATAGGAACTCAGTGTGTTTTTGGGTTACTACCTATTATTTTTTTCAGCTCCATGAAAAGTCTCTCTATAGACATTGTAATTTCTATGCAACAACTACTAAGGAAAATATAAACAAATGACACAATAATGTGAAACATGGGCAATGTCATTTGAATTTCTAATGTGAAATCTTTTCGGTGTCCAATTCTTTAGTTTGACAGACAATGTACTACTAGCAAATGTCAGTCAGGTAAATATTAGGGCTCTAAATGTCAATATTTCCGTGAATCAAATTTTTAAAAATAAAAATTTTGATTTAAATTTGAATGTCAATGGCAGAGGCAATCATCCGTGTTTAAAAAGCACAGATTCATTCATTTTAGTGAATTACGTTTTCTTATTGTGGAGACAAACCCCAGCTCCAAACACAAAAGGAAAAAGATGAAACTCCTCTGTTTACAGGGATCTGTTTATGTATGTTAGGAAAACATGCTACCTCAAATATGATAACATAGGCTCATCTGCCTCATAATACTTTTCTAACAGAAACTTCATTGGGACCATGCTACTGAAATTGACATTTAAAAAGTATTGAGATAATATTCATGAATCTGTGTAGTAAATATCATTAAGGACTTTAGAGTTATGCAAATTAACCTTTGAGGTTACTAGAAGATAAAGGCTTTCCCTCTTTTTTCCAGCATTTACACTTCCAATTCATTTCTGATTTGATTTACTGAGTTAGTTACCGGTTTGTCACAACTGAGATCCCAAAGTCAGAGGCTTATTGCATCAAAACCATTTTATTGTGGTTCCTGAGGTTTAGCTGGAGAGCTTTCCTATACTGACGCCATTGCTGTCCCATAGCAACAACAGAAAAAGAGTACCACCTCAGAGCCGACCAGAGTAAGCGCCCTTCTCACTTTCCTCCTGCTGCATGGAAACTGCTTCCATCTACACCGCAGAATACATCAGTGAGCCTAATGGAATCTGCAGTCCATCTTAAAAAGGATCATTCAGTAACAAAGAGAAATCTGAGACTATATTACCCTTGGTCATTTTGATGACTATTTCTCTTCTTTCAATTTGAACACATAACTGAAACTCCCCATCAGAAAGGCTTTTGAAATTTCTCTGCTTTTAATCTGATTTTCTCCTGGGATAGATCTTTCAACACAAGTTAGTGCTTTAAACAAATGGTAACTACATCTGGTTGATGAGAAACTGAGTCATGGGTCAGTATTACTGATGAAACAAATGTTAATTTCTGAATATCGAACTTTACAAAATCATTTAAACCAAAGAGCAAGTAAACTGAGAAACAACTAATTTTCAAATTGCCTTTAAATAAATGGTATGGAATTATTATTGCAGAGAATTTGGGTAGAAATATTATTAGCAGTCAGAGGGTTACGCCCTCAAGTGGGTCAAGACAGTGAGTGTGGCTGGGGGTGCATCTGTCGGAGACCAGGCCTCAAGATAAAGACAAAGCAACCAGGTCTACATGCCTCCCTGAGAGATAAATGATAAATTAACACTAACATCAGTTGCCCTGGTGGGTGGCCTGGACCCTTGATTAGTTTCTTGCTAAAAAATGTCCTTGGTCTTTCCAGGTCCACTGCTACATGACCTGCTTCCCCACTGGATCAATATTACCTAAGTAGCTAATCTTGTAATCTTATTGGCTGATCATAGTTCTGTCCCCTGTTGTGCCCACTTGATGATTTTGTACCCACCTTGTGATTTTTCTCTGTAAAACTTCCTCTGTAATATGGCATTTGTGCCAACCCACTGAGGACTTCTCCTGTCTCTCAAGAACTGTATCTCCCCAACAGTAAAATTTCCTGCTCTTAATCTCTTGTTCCTCAGAACTCACTCTTTAATATTAGGAACATGGATGCGGCATACGGGACATCCAACAGACTGAGAGTTACATCTATTTCCCCTCTATCAGAATGAAAAACATTAACAAGTTTTAGAAGATTCACATTAGAAATATAATATTATTGTTGAATATATAATAGACTGTTTCTGGGAAAGGAATTTGTGATACTAGATTAATATATATTTATTTGTACCCACAAAGCAAAGGTCAGGGCCAATTATAAATATAATAATTGGTATTATTATAACATAATATTTATAAGCACATATATTTGTACATTTAGCTATATATCTATCTAGATTTCTATGTATATAGCAGAAAGAAAAAAGATGTTTATATATATATATATATATATATATATATATAGTGTAAAAATTGTTACAAATTGGTCAAGGGTTCTTCTGTTCAATTGGGATAAAGATCACCAAATTGAGCTTTAATCAGATAGACTCCAAGGAGGACCCACAGAGAGATGATAACCCCAAGTTGTCTGCACCCCACAGACTTCTTACACTTTATCATGAAAAAGGAATATTAGGATGGTTAGGGAGATACATAGCAGGTTGACTTACTGGATGTACTTAAAAACAAAACACAAAATAGGAAAGGGGCTTCAGCCTGAGGACCTAAAGGAAGCACAGCTCTGGAGACCAGATAGCATTTAACTAAGGCCAGAACTAGCTTTTACGGCTTCCCTGGGACGGGCTAGGGACTCCTAATTTCTTTTGCAGTCAAGAATATGGCCTCATGTCTTCTAGGATTTCCTCCCAGTATAAGATGTGGATCAGCTTCCATTCTCATAACTGGGGACTCCCTCATGCCCTCTGCTGGTACCGTGCACCCGGTCCTAGCGTTGATTAGAGTAGGGATAAGTGGAGGGTGAACTACATACATTGTCAGGAAGGGACAAGACCGAAAAGGTCATATCTCCATCTTTAGTGGGTAAGAGTTCACGCTGAAGGACTGAGATCCAATATCTCCTGTTCTGTTGAGAGAGAAAAATAGATAACCTTGGGAACCCCTCCTCTCTCCAAGTACTCAAGCCCTAGTCCCACTAGTCCAATAACATTTTGTTCTCATTTTGTTCTACTTTGTAACCACAACATTCCAACAGCTTCTATTTGTTCTATGTTTGAAGCACAAGGTTGCAACAGCCTTCGTACCCACTGTGCCCAAGACCCTCATAACCCCAAAGGATAATAATACCTGCTAAACTTCTACTTCGGTGAAAGTAGCTTCTGCTTCTGTAAAATTCTGCTCAGTTGGCCCCTGACCCCCACCCAACTGAGACAGAGGTATAAAACCCTTGCTCCTCAGCACTCAGGGCTCAGAATTTGGAGTGCGTAACTCCTCTGGGCCAGCCGGGTTAATAAAATTTGGTTCCCTCCACTTCTCCAAGTGCCTCTTTTGTTACACCACCAGTAACACTGACTTTGTGGTGACACTGGGAGGGTGCCTGTACTATTTTAATACCTGCAAAAGACCTGTGGGCTAATTATGCTATTTTAGATTTAAGTCCTTTGTGTGAGGTCCTATTAATTGTTACTGCTTTACAGATTGTTAAATCTGAATTCACAGCTATCCAGTAATTTCCTGCATACCAGAAATTTTATAGAGTTTGACACAGGATGTAAAACCAAGTAATCTGAACCTTGTGCCTGTGTTTCCTGTGGTTGCTCAGTATCCTGTGACAAAGACAAAGGAGGAAATAAATTCCATTTACGCTTCCAACTTGAACAGTAGTAGAGAGAGTAGCAGTAAGGCACACTGGGTCCCACATTCTCTCCTTCAGCGTTTTTCTCCTCAGACTTCCACGACTTTCTTTGTTTTGCCTGTGTTGTTATCCAGCTTCCTGCTTTGACGCTCAACAACCCAAACATCCTTTTGAGTCAAGCACTTTATTTTCACCCTCTCCATTTTTCTCTTCATTTTCCTAACCACAGCTTCACACCAGGATAAATGATATGAATGGCCAGCATCTACAACTCTTCCATGGCTGTATTAAGATTGCTAGGTAAGACACAAATTAATGTGCGGTCAGAGAGAGGCTGGGGCCTCAAAAAAGTCAGAAAAGACACCCAACTAAATAAATAAATGAATAACTAAAGAAGACCAGAATTAGGGATAGGGGTAAATCTGAAGCAAGCTGGGCCTCAGGATGGAGATGCAACAGCCAGGCCTGCAAAACGAACAGCAACTTGAGATTATACTGCCATGAGACCATCTGATCCAGTGGTCTTAGGTAGGCATCAGGCACCAGTGGGTGACCAGAACATCTGGACCCATATTCCCTTCCCTTCCCAAAAACGCCTTTAATGTTTCATGTACCCTTGTTATGTGACTCGTTTTCCCATTGGGCCACTATTACCTAAGTTACCACGTTTGTCATCCTTTAGGCTAATTGTAGCTTGACTCCTGTTGTAGCCCACTGTGATTTTGCTGTATAAATTATCCCTGGGGAAGAGCCTCAGTGGCCACTCCTCCTGCTCCCAGCATTGTTCTCTTAAATCTTTCCAACTCATAATTCCTTTGCCCCTTGGGATATATTCTTCGACATTCAGAAGACATGATCTCTACACACCTGGCAAGAAGAGTAGGGAGATGGTTAAAAAGAGGATTAGGATGTGATCTGTACATATCCCAACTCCCCACAATGAATGTAATCATTATGGACTCCAAACATGTACTAACATTTTTATAAAGAGAGAGGAAGGAACAGAAGTGTTGAAACCCACTTCAGGGGGCTGAGAGTCCACGATTTCCTGAGCTCTCTGTTATGCCGCCCTGCGACTTCACTTACACATACAGCTAGATCGAGATTTGAGTTCAAATACATTGATTTTTACTTTTTTGTGGGGGTTTTGGATTATTACCAGAGAGTAGTAGCTGAAATTAAAAAAATGCAATGCTACTACCACTACATTCTTGTTTTGAATAATTATTGATTCATTACTTTTCAAAAGACTTTAAGGAACATTAAAATACTCTCTATTTTCTTAATTCTGAGGGTCTCAATAGTGGTAAATGCATCTCAGGAAAAGAGTAAACGAAAAATAAAAAACTAGTGAAAATCTGGGAAAGTGAATTTCTTTGGTCTCTTCATGGGCAATTCCTCCGCTGCCATCAAAATTTTAAATACATAAAAGTGAAATAATTTGCAAGCATTTGTTCTGCTGTTTATTACAGCCTTTGAAATAATGCTATTACACAAGCATACTGACCTCTCATTTGGAGACAAACTGAGCAGTAATTCTACCATACATGCTCCCGTTATGAGCAAAACATAGACCTTTCTCTTCAGAGGAAAAATTAAAGAAATCACAGGTTTTCTATTTTTCATATCTATAACAACAGAACATTTAATAAGGTATTTTATATATGCATGAACTATAATTTATTAAATTGAAGAGCTCTTATGAATAAGAAATGCATGTTTCAGTTATTTTATAAAAAAAATTATTTCACAGCATTGTTATTCTCTATCCAATTAAATCTTCCCAATGAACAACTTTGAATATTTTCTTGTCTAAAACTATCAATGGTGCAATATTGTTTACTAAATCCAAAATCTTGCCTTAGCATCCAGGTTTATACTGAATCTAGCCTAAAATGTCTATGCAAAGCTGGATTTGTTCCACTCCATAATAGGCCTCGGTCAGTGTTTGAACATGCTCTGCTTCTTGCTATCTCCATATTTTTTCTGTTGTTCCAGCACTGTCCTAGAACACAAGGGTCTCTACCCACAACTGCCTTGGAATATCAGCCTCTTCTTCGATGTTCAGGTACATACCCACTAGTGATATAAACCACATGTGGACCGCTGTACCAGAGTGATCATGCACTAAATTTGATTCCTGTAATACTGCATTTATACATTATAAAAGATTTTATTTAGTTACTTAGTCAATCGGTTGGATGATTCTTTATTAAGGTTGCTACCCTTTCTTACAGTAGTTTTACACTTCACAGAGTCTCCATAAAAATGTGAGGCAAGATTTTATTTATTTTGCATCTCAATAAAATGTGTAGTTCATTGAAAAGCATTTATTTGCCAGGATCTGGGGGAAGGTGATAAAAAAACACAGCAATGCAGATAGAGCGCATAGCTACTCAGAGTGGATGACAGTTGAGTTACACTAAAACTAAACTTGTAATTGCAACAAATACTAAAAATGAGTAGTATCTGGTCCTATGGAAACTTATGCTAACCATCAGGAAATCACAAATGATTTTATGGTGGAAATCTTGGAGTGAACTGCTATTCTTTCCTTTAGTAGTAACATACTTAGAATTCATTCTCTCCCATATATTACTTTAGCCATTGAGATCATAGCATTGAGTGTCTACCCTCCTCAGAGTGAGAACCTCTTCTAGAGAAACAGTATATAAATACCTTTATGCCCTGTACCTATTTGTAACTTTTGTAAAACATATCAGTTGCTGCTTTGAATGTTTTTAAATGCATAAAGTAAGTGTCTCATTATAAATGGTATTATACTGTAAAATAGTGCCTTAAATATTAAAAAATAAAATCATACTAATATTTTAGTAAGTCAGAATATCTAATAGATCTAATAGCTACTGTACTTTGCAATTATAATGACTTTGTGGCACTTTGAAATATCTTCCAGAAGTCTATTAAGATATAAAAAACAAGATTTGTTTGTGTAAAAATCACATACATGAAGCACACTGTTAGAGTTTGTTGCTTAAAATTTATACTAGAAAAAAATGTTAAGTTTCAGTTTAAGGTTATTATGAGAATAGCGATGACATTTTTTTTTTTTACCCCCAACTGAATTTAGAGAGGTTCTGATATATCTCCTAGGCATTGAGAGGTAGGACTCTAAGGGATCAGACAGAAGAGAAGCAAATGAGAGATCTGAGAGACGAGGGGCAGTAAAAACCCGTATGCGAACACACAAATACTGCAGTGCAAACTCTCCCGAGTTCTCTCTCGCAGAGCGACGGAGACAGAGAGAGACAGAGGGAGAGCAAGGGCACGCAGGAGTCAGGGTCGGGCCGAAGCCCCAAAAGTGATTATAAATGCCTCGTGGCTGGAGTGAGCAGGCGCATTGGAGGGCCGGAGTGAAGAAGACTGGACCGGAGCGTATCTTACGGGGTGGGAAGCGATGCAAACCTGAACAGGCAGCAAAACAGCAAATACACAGAGTGGGAAGCCAGGGGGTGAAACTGGTCTCCACCATGCGAGCAATGAGAAGATACTAATGCGCTTTCAGCGGGCATGGAGTGAACCGGAGACGGAACGTGGGGATGACCACATCGCGCGCTGGACTTCATTCGATAAAGATCATGTTTGCTTCAGGGAGAAAGAGACTGACAAGGCAAGGATGAGAGCTGCTGTCCGAGAAGACAGAAGAATGAGCTGCACATCTTAGTCATGCGTCCGATGCACTGCCTGCCATATTGAGATGCGTTACAAAGATGATTCACACCAAAGGTAAATAATGGCAAACTGAAGGAAGATGATTAAACCGCTGTTTTAGAATTGAAATATAATCTCATACTTCTGAATTTTTGTTTTCAGTAAAATCTTCAATGCCAGTTAATAAAGATTTCAGTTGTTTTAGCCATTCTTTTGGCCCTGAGGGAAAATAATCTAAATGTTTATCTACCAATTATTTAACCTTACTCTGTTATAGACACTATGTGACATCTCACACAATATCCTTTAACTCATTACTCAAATTCTTCTTTTTAACTCTTGTACACTCTAAAATATTACAGTTTTATATGAACTCAATTATATCTATTTAATCTATCTTTATAGTTAGCAATGCTTACTAAATCAAACTTTTGATTACCTAGAAAGCTTGATTTCTAAATTATTCATATTTTTTTAATTTCAAGAAATTTCTAAAAGCTTAACAAGTATCAATACCTAAGTATAAAAATCTTAGTTTGTATTTTGTGAAAATATTTAAATATATATAATTGGAAAAAAACTCTCCTAGAAATTGCGCTCCATTTTGTGTTCTTTTACGGGTTTTGCTATTTGCACAAAAATCCATACAAATACAATAAAATATTACCTAGTAGTTTTCTACCAGTAAAATTTTTATTATCATTTATAAGACTATCAAAAGGCAAGATAACTGACAAAATGCAAAAGCTTGACAAATGAAATCTTTATAATTGAATGGTTTATTCTACTCTGCAAAGTCCTTACCATTATATTTCATATTGTAATATTTAGAGTATCATTTCATTGTTTCTGCAGAAAAATTAATTCTGTATGGAGACTCTCTAGAGATTTGTAAGATAAGTATTTCAAATATTTTAATTAAAAAACAAGAAAAAATTCCATCAATGGATTAAATTTGTTTTATAATCACGCAAAAACAATAAAGTGAACAAACGGCTAAGCTTTTAACAAAGCACAGTATATCATGCTACAAACCAATGCACAATGTGCTCCATATAAAGTTTATATGAGAAACAAATTTTAGAAAATGCAAATCAAAACTGTCTAGCAGGAAAATGATATAAGTCAAGGAATTAAGTACAAATTTTTAAAAAATGACAACAGACTTCTAGGATAGCTGAGACTAACAGTGAACACAGCTACTTAGCACCAAGAATCACCCTACAAATATACAAACAGGGAAGAAAAATTAAATTCTGTGTTTAAAGTAGGATTAGGAAAAATATAAATTTAGGTAGATTCTTCAAGTATAACACAAAGACAGAGAATATCGAAACTGCATAACAGATGTGCTTGTAAGGGGAGAAATCCCAGGGAAATCAGTGCGTCATCTGTCCTGCTACAGAGGAAACAAATATTAATGCAGGGAGAAGCAACTAAGCAAGAGAAAACAAGAGGGATTCCCAATACTCACTAGAAAAATAAAATCCACTCCAAACCTGAAAATAATGGTAAAATAGCATGTAGACCTCACCTGGGAAAAGAGGGAAGAGATTTTAAGGCAAGCACAGTTTAAAATATGAGATGCCTTTTAACGGGACAGGTAAAATTTAAAAGGTAGACCTGTTTGGTTTAGTGAAACAGACACACACGTGAACTCTTTGGAGAGTATAATTCATGAGAGAGAGAGAGAGAAGTTCAAAAGGTGAAAGAACTACTTTTTAGGGGCTATTAGATAATGAAGAAGAAAGAAGACATAAATTAGGGCCCTGCAAAGGAAACAATGAGCCACAAAATTTTAAAGCTTGGAACCTGTCCCTCCCTCACACACAAGGTCCTGTAAAGTACCTAGATTTGCTATAGCGAGGGAAGAAGGAACAATTAAACTAAAGATACCATATAAAGCCTGAAGAGCAGAAAGGTGATAAAAGGAAAATAAAGCCCTTACAGAGTTCCTGCCAAGGAAGTAGGAAGCAAAATTTCATACCTATCAGCTAAAACGGGGTCGTTTATACAACAAAACCCAAAAGCATAACAATACTGCTAACTTAAAAACAATGCAGACATAAATTCACTCAAACAAGAATCTCACAATACACCAAACCTTCTCTGAATCAGAAATTCTAAATACACAGCTGAAGTACTTAAAAATGTATTCATGCAAATATAGTTATCTGACCTCAGAAGAAGAATAAGAGGAAAATGTAAAATTATCTATAAAATGAATATACATTACAAAATATTCCAAAAGAGAGAAACTCTCTGATGAAAATTTACTAAGGTTCACGGAAAAGAGGAAGGAAGATGAAGGGTGTGTCCATCAGCTTCCCATTATTGTGACAAAATATTTGAAATAAATTAAATTAAAAAAAGAAAAGTTTATTTTGGTCCATTTCGGAGGTTTCGTGCTACTGCCTCTGGGCCTAGGGCAGCACAGCACATTGTGGTGAGGTAAAGGGCGGAGCAAAGCGCACACTTCATGGTGGCTCAGAGAAAAAGAGAGGGGCGAGTGGGGCCCAAGGACCCAGGTCAGGCCCGGTGTGCTTTCCCAGTGACCCAACTTCCTCCCACTAGGCCCCAACCTTTAGGGGTTTCTCCACCACTTGGTAGAGCCATAGGCTGGCAAAAAGTGTTTAATGCATTGTTCTGGGGACACTTAGGATTCATAAAAGAGATATACAATAGATAGATACAAAGATACTCTCTTTCCGTTTACTGCTTCCATTAATCTATTTGATTCTTCACTATACTATATGTAAAAAAAATTACAATGAATTAGTCATGATCATATAAAATGGTGAATTTTAAATTAGGGTCAAAGCTTGATTATTATGCTCTACTAAGTAGAACTTTATTCAAGTGAAGCAACGTAGTATTTTATAACATGCATATCATGAGACTTCCATCCACAATACTATTCTAGAGACTAGAGTTCACCATAGAATGTCTTGATCATAAAAGAGAAGAAAAATAGCCAAAAAATGTAATGACATAAAAAAGTAAAAAGGTCAAAGAGAAATTAGTAGAAATGAAAGACAGGAAAAACTAAGAAATACTTTAATATCAAATAATTAGATATGAGAATAAAATCAATGCAATAGAACAAAGAATTAAACTATAAACCAAGAAAATCTTCCAGCTAAAGAAAAGCACCAGAGTCTACACATTAAAATGACTCACTTGGGTAAATCAATCTAAAAAATTATTTTTAAATATATTATTTAAGATGAAGATAAAATACTCAAGCGAAAGTGGCAAATATTTTATGAAGGTAAAATGGTTAGACTGAGAGGGATGGTGGCACACACCTGTAATCCCAAGGTTTCGGAACGGGAAGCGCAAAGTTCCAGGCCAGCCTGGGAAACACAATGAGCTCAAGCGCAGCCTCAACTGCGTAGGAAGATCCTGTCACAAAAAAACAAAACAAAAAACCAAGCCACCCAAAGCAAGCAAATGAAAAGCAATACACAAACCAGAACATCCTATGAATATAAGGAATAGAAAAGTTTCCAATATACAGAGACCTGGGACATTCTGTTTTCATCAGCTTTCCTTAGAGAGTATATTACAAATGAGTTTGCCTCTATTTTAATGAGAACAATAATTATGTCAGGTAGCTAAAATTTTCCCCTTTCTGTAAAATAGAAACAGTAGTGAGACAGACCACATAAGGAGATGAAAATCAAAGTAGTGTTGGTAACAGAACTAGTAATTAACCCAAATCTTCAATTATTAAGGCAATTAAACACAGATCTTCAATTTGCAGATCTATGTATTTCCCATCAAGTTACTGTCTCCTCACTCTAGAGAAACCATGGTCAAGCTAACGTGCGCACATACCAAAGTCTATAATTTCCACTTTTGGTACCTAGTTGCTTCCAGTATACACTGAAAGAGTGGAAACGATTAATACAAGGCAAGCTGTATAACATTCATAAACCATGAGTAGGTTTATCTTAATTACAAGATATATATACTCAATCCTCTGAGGTATTTTGCACATAGGTACAGCTATTCCGAATCATCAAAAAGTGGAAAATGTTAAGCCCTTCTTAATGGAATATCAGTGTGTGTGTGTGTGTGTGTGTGTATCAAGATGGATTACAATCAAGATATATTGTAGCCAGTGAGTTTGAGGGTAGCCTCCATCTCCTCATCATGGAAATTATGATGAATGGCATTTAACAAGATACCTGTAAAGACAGAATTCCTCTAAATTCTCAAGTGGAAGCAGTTTTTGAGTATTAACCATGTAACTTACTGGAACATAGATTTAGTGTTAGAGATATGTGCTGCCTGCACATACCATAGTATTTTCTGTCTCTTCACATACATAGAAAGCAAGTTTTCAGTTACATTTACTGACCTACTACTTCCCTGGCACTTTCCTATGGCCAGTACCATGCTTGCGTTCTCTCCCTGAGCCAGTGTGGATGTAGTGGTGCAGTGCTGTGCGCTTCCCTGGTCAAGCATGGTCTGATCTTAGACAGTGGCTCTCTGCTAAACTGTGATCAGTGCACTGTGTTTTATTTAAAAATCATAAAATCAAAGGAGCTTTGCTGCTACTACATTTGTAATGCTCGTACCTATTACCAAACTTCTACCAAAAAATCAGTGAAGTGAAAAATAGAAAAGTTTTTAAATTATTAAATAAAAATTTCAAATAAAACCCCTACACACAAAGGACATAAATGTGACCTGTTCATATTTTCAGAGATTATAATTTTTTCAAGATTTCTCAATAAATCAGTTAGAATTTGGCAGTTAGTCCTATTTATTTTCTTCCTTCACCTTATGTGTACAAGTATTTATATCAGTGTTCTCTGGAATTTTGTATAGTTTAGATAAATTGAGGATCTTGTTCAAGAACAGATTCTCATTGAGTGCAGCCCAAGTGTTCCAACTTTGGTCTCAGATCACAGGAATCCTGCTGGTCCTATCCCGCATTTTGAGCATAGAGGCCTTTCAACACAAAAGTGCAGACACTGTGCACATGAGAAAGAAATCTAGGCACATGTAAATACGCATTACTTTCAGCAGATATTAAATATGATCTACAAATATTTTGTAGTAATAATGACAGGTGGTTTTAAAAATACATATCCTATTTTTTAATTAGCATTTTTCAGAGTGGCAAATCTGGAAATGCCTAAGGAGAAACCTAACGTATTCTACAGAGCTCAGCTCGCCTACACACAAAGGAAAACCCCCCTACTAGACGGAGCAGCCGAGCATGAAGCGTTACAATACCAAGGACCAGTTGGTAGGACCGTTAATACCGCCTCCTTATAGCACAAACTGAAGTGATGTCCTATCTTAAGCCATTAAAAACTACCAAAATTAAATATTTTATAATGAAGTTTACCGCTACAGTGTAGACATGCATAATGGCCACATTCGTCATAGGCAGTTCAAACCTGCACGTGATATCTTAGTTCCTCTTGCTTTGCCTTTCCCCTGCCCTCTCTTCAACCCTTCTTCCGCTCCTTATTTTCAAAGCTTTGTTTCGATTGTACCCTTTTTCTCATTCTTTTCTTTTCCCTTCCACTCCTCCCTCCAAATTCCCTTTCCTTTTGAACAATTACTTCCTATTTCACGATATCTATTACACATTTTGGTTCTTATTTACTTTTTCAGTTTTTCACACGATGTGATATTCTACACAGATGTGTCTCATTTATTTAAGCTAACAGTACGGTCTTAAGGTCCATCCATTTAGCTATAAATGTCTCAAAGTTACCCTTCTTTATGGTTTAGGAGTACCCTATCATATAAGAAAGTCTTTTTTAGCCATTTGTCAGCATTGGGCTTATTTCCACTATTTCCCTATTACAAACTGTGCTGCTATAAACCTGGGTCATCACATATCGTTGTTCTTTGAGGCTTTTATTTTTTTTGGAAGATACCAAGAAGGGGAATAGCTGGGTCAAATGGGACCTCCAGTGCTAGTTTACTGAAGAATCTACCCACTGATTTCCACAGTGGTTGCACCAGTCTATGCTACCACCTACAGGAAAAAAGGGACCCTTTTCCCCCACTCCTCCACCACCACTGGTTCTTTGTCAGTTTCTTGACAATAGCCATTCTTTCTCGGGTGAGATAGAGTCTCAGCGCTCTTTTAATTTGCAGCACTCAAATGATCAGTGATAATGAACATTATTTCATGTATGTAATTGCTGTTTGTATTTCATCTGAGAAGTGTCTATTCATTTTAGATGCTCAGTTTTGGATTGGCTCTTTAAATTTGGGGGTCTGATTTTTTTCAATTATTTATATATTTTTTATATTGGTCTGTTGTCTGAAGAACAATTGGCTAGGATTTCCTCCCACACTGTAGAGTTGTCTTTTCACTCTACGGGTAATTTTTTCTGCTGTGCGAAGTCTTTTTAATAAGATGAAATCCTACTTGCTGATTCTTTGTAGGATTTCCCATACAGTAGGTTTTAGATCTTCAAGAGTTCTACCCATTCTCTCTTCCAACAGATTTAGTGTTTCTGTTTTAATAGTTTGATTTTTATTCATTTTGATTTTAGTTTAGTGTATCATGACATACAGGGATTTAGTTTTGGATTTTGGCATGTGGAGAGCCAGTTTTTCCAGCACCATTTATTAAAGAAGATATTTTTCCTCCAGTGAAGGCATCTGGCCCCTTTGTCTAAGATGCCATGCCTAAGTGTGCTTCTTCTAATGTGTTCCACTAATCCTTAGGCCTATTTATTTGTGAGCAACATGCTGTTTTTCTCATAGTAGCTTTGTAGTAAAAAGTCAAGGATTGTGATGCTCCCTGATTTTCCTTTGTTGCCCAGAATTGGTTTTGGTATTCTAGATCTCTTCTGGTCAAAATGAACTTTGGGAATATTTTCTCTAGTTGTGTCAGATACTCTAATGGTATTCTGATTGGGATTGAATTATATCCATATAACATTTTTGGGAGTATGGACAGTTTTACTATGTTGGTTCTTCCTACCCAAGAATAAGGGATATCTTTCCATTTTTTTATATCCTGTTCAGTCTCCCTTTTCAAAGTACTATAGTTTTTTATGTAGAGATCTTTTACTTCGTTTCTTAGATTAATTCCTAAGTATTTCATTTTTTTGATGCTATTATGAAAGGTGTGATTTCTCTAATATCTTAGTGATTTTTTTTTATTTGTGTACAGGAATGGTCTTTATTTTTGAGTCTTGACTTTCTATCCAGCTATGCGACTGAATCTGGTTATTAAACCTAGAAGTTTTTTGCTGGAGTATTTGGGGTTTTCTACATAGAATATCATGTCATCTGCAAATAATTATAATTTCTCTTCTTCCTTTCCTATCTTCTTTTTATTTCTTTCTCTTTTTTAATTGTTGTAGCTAATGTTTCTAGAACTATATCGAATAGGAGTGGGGCTAGTGCATATCTTATCTTGTTTCTGAGGTTAGAGTGAAAGCTTTCATTTTTGATCATTTAGTATGGTGTTGGCTGTGGGTTTGTCATAGATGGCTTTTTTCAGATTCAGATAAGACCATCTATTCCAATGTTCTACATGGTTTTTACATGAATGAGTGTTGGACTTTGTCAAATGTTTTTTCTGCATCTATTGAGATGATCATGTGATTTTTGCCCTTGGTCTTTTAATATGGTGTATTACATTTATTGATTTGCATATGTTGAACCATCCCTGCATTCAGGGGATGAATCCTACTTGTTAATGGAGTATAATCTTCTTGATGATTTGCTTCATTCTGTTTGTCAGTATCTTATTTAAGATTTCTGTGTTTATGTTCACTATGGTGCTTGGCCTGTAGTTCTCTTTTTTGATTGAGTCCTTCTGTGGTTTTGGTATCAGTTTAATGTTTGCTTCCAGGAATGACTTTTGGAGTATTGTTTCCATTTAAATTTCATTAAAGAGTTTGATCAGTTATAGCATTAGATCACATCTAAATTTATTGTAGAACTCAGAAGTGAATTTATCAGGACACAAGTTTTTCTTTGTTGGTTAAGGTTTTAGTTACATTTTAAATATCAATGACCAATATTGAGTTATTTAGGATTTTTATATCTTCTTGATTCAACTTTGATGATTCAAATATATCTAGGAATCTGTCCATTTGTTCTGTATTTTCTATCTTATTAGAGCAAAGGTTCTAAGAGTAGGTATTAATAATCTTCTGGATTTCCACAGGATCTATTGTGATTTCACCCATTTCATTCCTAATTGCCTGAATTTCAGTCTTTACTTTTTTGATAAAGTTGGCTAAGTGTCTGTCAGTTTTATTTAATATTTAAAGAATAAAACTCTTGCATTTATTTTTGTATTGTTTTCTTAGCCTCAACTATATTAATTTATGACCTGATATTTACAATTTCCTCAGTTGTATGAGCTTTGACCTTGGTTTTGTTCTTTGTTTTCTAGAAGTTTGAGGTTTTGCCAAAGTTAAACATTCATCAGCATTATTTCATCTATTTTCTTGTATGTCTGCTAATATGAGGACAAGAAAGAGTTGTTCATTGTTCTTCCAGCCATCCAATAATTTCTTTAATCCTTACTAAAAGTATCCATGCCTCTTTTCAATGGTTAACACTTCAATACAGAGAATAAGTAAACATGTTAAAACTGACTAGTATATCTTTTCTCATTATGTGCGATATCTAGCCTCATGAAAACTGTAAACAGTAGACCAGTGTTTAAAATGTATGTTTCTTTCCATTGTGCAATAAACTCAAAGACCAGTACTAACATTGTCTGGAATTTTGTGGACACAGCTATTCCCAGCCTCAGATATAGGAAATGGACACTGGACTGTTTTGAAATAAATGAGAAATTCTTTGCCAAATCACTTGCTATGGTATCTGGAAAACTCAGTTTCCTTAATCACAAATTTGCCATAGAGTCCCTGTATTACAGGAGACTTTCAATAAATGAATACAATTTTAAGTGAATAAAAGAATCAATTAATGAATAGAAAAATCAATAGATAAAAATAGCCTCAAAAATCAGAATACAGACTAGGAGATGATGACTGTTACTAATTTTAAAACTTTGTTGCAGTATTCCTCTTTGAGAATTCTTATAAAATACAGTAGCTCAAGAGTTACCAGTCTTCCTAATTCCTCCTACAAAACAGTGTAGCAAAACCACAACTTTCTAGGGACTAAAACTCCCAGGGTAAAGTCCAAGCAGCTGTGAACTCAAAAAACCATTCAGTTAATAAAATTCACTGATAGCCACAAACGTGCAAGTTATCCCTGTGCAAAGGGAACATGAGCCCCTTCTTGTGATCCTGAGAGCCCACCTTATCAGCAGACAACCGGAGAACATCTGGTCAAATGCACCCAATTCTGTAGACTCAAATGCATGAATGAATACAAGAGGTTAATGGCAAAAGCTGAAGGAAGTAGAGGGGTCTGGATGCTTTAAAAAGAAAACCCTGTGGTCTCTTTCTGCGCAGTGCCCCACACTGGGATGGATCGTGTAGGAATATGATGTACACTGAGCTATATGAAGAACAATGAAGATAAAGATCAAAAGAAATACAGACAGACACAAGAACACAAAAGAGGCAGATGCTCTAAAAAACATATTAATCTATTTCACCATTTTGTGAAAATGAAAGAATTAGAAGGTAAACAAACATAAGACTAGAAATTTTCTTCTACCCAATCTAAGAACTAATTCCCTTTAAAAGTTACAAAAAAAACAAAAACAAGTTTGATAGAATTCCATACAAGATCACTTTGAGATAGAGAAGTTCAGAAGCAAAATAACGTATCTAGAAACACAGCCTCATCCACTCATTGTTCATGTCTGCTTCCATGGTACAATGACAAGTTATCACAAAACCAATGTGCTACGCAAAACATAAACACGAGTGCATCTGTGCCTGTGCTGAGATATTCACGAAAGAAAGCTGCACCACGGTGCAATGTGGCTTGAGTATGTCCTGAAAAGCCTCACGTGCTGGGAGCGCGGCCCGTGCCATGGCTGTGCTGGGACGCGGAAGGACTTTAAGAGACGGGGCTTAGCAGGAACCCCTGGTTTCTGTGGCAGCTGCTCTCGAGAGATTAGGGGGAGTTTCCTGAGACAGCTGAGCTCTCCAGAGAGCTGTGAGACCAAGCCTGAGCCTCGAACGCTTTCCTGGCCTCCTGTTCCATAAAGGGGTCTCCCGCTTGCCATCCCGGGTCCTCAACAGAGCTAAGGAAAGTATGGAATTGCGGAGGCAAAAACAGATACATGCTTCAAATGACATGAATGATCCATCGTGCCAAATTGTCCCAGACCCTTGTAAATAGAGGGCGGGGAGATGGGTGTGTATTCAGAGATAGGGAAGTCACTCGGTTGAATGGTAAATGGGAAGGTTGTACCCTGCCAATAAATGGAGCCCTGGAGTAGTTTAGGGTACGAGGGCAGCAGCTGGAAGGGGCCACGGGCTCACATAGAACAACTAAGCACACAAGGCTTCCACAGTTACTAGATGCTTTCTTGGGCTACTATGCATTCTTAATTATAAGGTTCACCAAACTGATAAGAGTATATTTTGTTTATTCTTAGAAAGTATGCATGTATGTATTCTCTTAAATCAGATTCTAAGAACTTAGTTTTATATTATTAGAAAGACCTTTTCATTCTAACCATGACCTCAGTGTAACGCTTGCTGCACTACATGAGCTGTACTGTGGAGACCATGCATTTATAAATGGCACGCTGACAGATTACTCATTTGATGCTATTTGAGTAAAATTTAATGGCAAAATGGGACATCTGTCCCAGGAAACACTCAACTAGGAAGACAAACATGTTCATGTCTCTGTGTTTCACCAAACTCCAAGCTTTGCCCAGAACTTACAGTGATGTCATATCATAATAACATAAAATATAGTGCAAAGTAGCTCTGATTTGAAGTAACTTATGCTCAGTACCATATAAGCAACTAAATCCTCAGTACCCTAATTTTAAACATAAGTCAAGCATGAAGTTATCCTTAAATATTTGACTATAAAAGCTGCAATGAAAGTATCTCCCTTCTTACTGTTTTAAAAGCCTGTTTGTTAAATGGACTTGAAAGATAAATATTCAGGCTCAGGCCCATACATACTAATAAAAAGACACCCGGTGAGTAAAAGCTTATAATTTTAAAAGGGGAAAAGTTTAAAAAAAGATGGAAACCTGCAGTGTATCAAACCCACTGAGGATTTTATTAAACTCAATGAACAAATCCCCAGGAGAATAAATACTCATTTCTGAGGTCTTTATAATACAAGGCAAGCTTTAAAAACTAACAATGACTGTGTTTGTACAGGGAGGAGTATTTAGAAAATGTCATTTCTTTTTTTATGTTCTACTGTAGTTCTTTACATGAAAGAAAATAAAGAAACAGAGAAAGACCACATTTTTTCTCAAGTGATTTCAACTCACATAAAACTAATTCACAGATGTTACATCACAAGTAAACAAATGCGGACCACACTGGAGGTTTTTTTCTCACAATTTCTAATTAAAATGAACGACACACATCTGTTTTTAAGAAAAATCATGTTTGATCTTTAAAAATATTTATTTTGACAATGTTTTAGTTTTCTTCTGTCTGGGAGAATGACTTTGGTACAGATTCGTTGACATAAATAACCTCTGAAAACTAACAAGGTGGTACATACATCTCAGCAGAACTATAGAAAAGGCCACGATTAATGATTTTTTCTGCACTTCCACATGTACTTTAGGCCCATACATTAAGGAACCATACCTTGTCCAGGGTCTGCTATTTAGCAACTTTTCTGTGAATGTCTATTTGTTTTCCTGAAGTTTACTTACAGCATGTAGTTCATCTGGGCTTTCAATCCTCATACACATAATATATCCTTACACACAGTAAAGAGGAGCTAAATGTAAAATCAGAAAAGATGAGCTCTTTAGCCTTAAATGGAACACATATCTTTTAAAATACCTCTTGCTTTTTTTAGTTTTTTAATTTTATGGAAAAAATAAAACAAGATTTCATAACCAAATAGGAGAATAACAATAGTTAATATATTGAATATTGTTATCTTTAAAGTAGTTACTCAGAATATAAGATATGGGCACAAAATAATCACCAAATGAGATTAGCACAAACCTTCCTTTTCAGTGAATGCAGAAAAACTAGTACTACAACTGTCTTGTACTGTTTTCCTTTTCCCTTCTTTCCTTTCCCAACCTTAGTTCTTCCTTCCTTTTGAATAATTTCTTCCCATTCCACAATCTCCATTTTACACTTTGGTCCTTATTTACTCTGGCGGAGGGCTCCTGAAGAATACATTCTTCAGTGGCCGGAGGGAGCTAACCTCTTCCCTTTCAGATGACAGCCGATAATGTGGGACTCTGCAATGTTTTCCCAACCACTAAAGACTGATCAGTTGCATGAAAGCTCAGTAACATTTAGTATACCTGCCACAAATACTCGGGGGCTAGAAGAAGCCTTAATATTTTCCAGGCCTTAAGAGCTGGAAAATAACTAAGATTTATGTTGTGTTCACAAATTGGACATATCTTAATACCCATGTTGGCGAAATGTTAATCACTGGCTAATGGCAAAAATGAGCAGTACATACTTTTATTTATAAAAACAACTAGTTTTCATATAATTTTTGAGTGACCAAATTGTGAAGAAGGAAGCATTAGCTATTTTGAAGGAATGTCAGTAGCCCGTCATTAATCCATTCAAAGGTGGGGTTACACGATGAAATTGCCATGGAAACCGGAAGTGAAGGTAGGGGAGTGGGACTCTGCATCCGGAACTGATTAGACTAAATGCAGCACTGAAAGGAAGGCGCCGGACATGTTTGTGTGATCTCATCATGCTAACGAATGACTCATGCACAATGCTTATTGTTGAATTTAATCAAGAAAAGCAACTGATCTCAAGTTTTCGAATCGAAGAGCAGGTATTTTTTTTTTACAACATTTACCTCTCCAGTATAAAATTCACTACAATGAAAGCAAAACTAGAACAGAAATACTACAAAAATCCTGTCACAATCCCATCACAATCATTAGCCAGTATGGGATTAGGGGTGATACAAATACACCAAATGCCATTACCAATTGTAATGTGAGTAAAATGCCTCCAAAATATTGAAAAATATAAGTAACTTTGACATTTAAAATATAAAAGTATATTGAAAGGGAGAGGGAGTTCAGTTACATTTAAAAATTACTGTGATTGGTAAACACAAAATAAAATATACTTAAATCATATAATGATTAAAAGTTTTTTCTCCTACTATTTTGACCAATTTTGCATGCTTGTATCTGGTAATCCAAGCAACTTATATGGTGACAACAATTTATAGTATAGCAACCCATGGTCAATTCCTACAATCCTGCCTAGTGCCACTACGTATTGTCTCTGAGTTCTCTTAAATTATTATTTTCTTGTTCTCTTTAATGATTTGATCAGTCTTCTATTCTTACATCTGGTAACCTGAGCAACTTCGTTGAAGATAACAATATGTAATACAACAAACACTGTTAATCCCTACCCTTTGGTTTGAAACCCTGTATCATTTTTAATGTCTTTGCTTTGTGTTGTTTGTATTTTGCTTTTGTTCCTTTTATTTTTGTACTTTTTTCTTTAAAATTAAAAGAATAATGAAAATAAGCACTGCAAGAATAGATAGAATCATTTAAATTTTTAAAAATAAAGAAATTGAATTACACAGTTTTATATTTGCCATATCCTGACCTCCTGAAATACTTCCTCGAGAGATCTACTGAAAGTCTCATTTCACCAGTCATTTAACAAAGCAATAGAAAACAACACAGGAAACAATTGCATGTCAGGAAGCAGACTAGGTGAACTATGGTGCCTTTAAAACCTCCCTACAGCCAATTTGGAGTGAATCACTTACATTTAATAACATCTAGATGCACAGATGAAATTTCAAGCAAAATTTCTTCTTTTAGGAAGTTACGTTAAAAAAAAGTCACTGGGTAAAATCATAGTGATAGACTTTCGAGAGAAATTTCTACCTTAGTCTACAACAGAGCTCAACAGCGCCCCTTCGGGTAGACTGAAGGAAGTGATGGCACGAATCCCTTGAGCTGTGGGCGGAGCCAACAAACTCAGAGAATACCAAGAGAAAGTGGATAAAATCACCCTGTGAAACTGCAAAGCTTAGGGCATTTCAAAGTCTAACTTCACTGCGGCACAGCAACAGTACTTCCAAAGCCCTCCTTGCTACGTGGGCACCTGAGGCACACCTTCTCGGTTTCAGTTAGTTTAGGTAAAGTGGGCTTTTACTGCTATGGGATGTGGTAGCAAAGAGAAAGCTGGTAGCGATCACTGAATATGAAAAGGACCAGCGATAAGTTAATATCTCATAGATCATCCAATGCTTGGGACCTAAGTTTGGGTGTAAGAAAATTCTGTAAGACGCCACACGACTATTTCCCCGTCTGTATTTCCATAACCCTGGCACATCCAAAATGTGCACTTCATATTTCAAAAGCCAGCTGAAAGGGGAACAGTGGAATGGAAGTCTGTTCTGCCCACAACTGCTGTATAAATCAAATACTGAGCAACTGCTGGGTTCAGATTAAGTTATGTTATATATAATTATGTGTTATCATTCTTCTATTTCTCTGTCAAATACTGATAGAGATTTACTCTTTAAATCATTGTGTTATTCCCTATGCCGTCAGTGAAGATTTAATATAGTGATAAATAAATAGGGAATAGTACACGTCCCTTCTAAGATGTGAATGTATCATTTAAAGCCTTAAAATCATTATATAGTCTCTTCATTTCTGTGTAAATAATAGAAACAATGTTTTGAAATGCAATCGCTAAACCAAATTTCAAAATCACTAACGTTATGTAAACTCCTGCCTCAGCTTCCCAAGTACTGGGATAACAGGCCTGCGCCACCACGCCCGGCTCAGCTTATGTAACTGTAAAAACAATCTATTTTGTCTAAGGAATGGTGACCTTTAAAAAAAACTCTAAATTTAACCAGGCATAGGGACTCAGGCCTATAATTCCAGGATTTGGAGAGGTTAAAACAGGAGGATCATATGTTTGCACCCAATCTGTTCAATTTATTGAGAGGGATCTTGTCTCTAAACAAAAACTAAAAACTCTAGAATATATATAAGTAAATATATATATATGTGAGCTCTGGGTTCACTCTCTAGTATTGGAAAAATAAAAAAATACCAAATATTCTGTATTGTGTGTGTGTGTGTTTGTGTGTGTGTGTTTTAGGTACTTGGGCATTACTGAAGATTGAACTGGGGTTTTCAAACTGAAAAACATTCGTCTCTCTTTAAAAGATATTATTTAAGGCAGGGTTTCAATAAGTTGATAAATGGCTTAGGCTGATCTTGAATTTGCAATCCTCCTGCCTCAGCCTTCCAGAATGATTACCAGTATGTGCTATCACAGCTAGTTTAATTTTTCAACAAACTAAAATTGCATACGAAAATATTTCCCAAGGCATTTGGCTATATTTTATATTCCATATAATATTTCAGAAATTGTAATTATTTCATTAAAACACCTATGAAAAATAAATGGACTCAATATTTTAATTGTTCATTAGATATCTAATCATTTTAATTGACTAATTTTAAGCAGTATATTTATTTGAATATGAAACTATTTTTATCTCAATTTGAGCCACTTAATTTTTAAGAAAAAAGTTTCCTTTTGTCTTTAATGAGCTTCATATAAAAGTTGTGTATATTTGTTAAGTAAAATGGAATAGTTATTTTACTTTTGATTTTCAAAACAAATTAAAATATATACATACAGATACAATTATTTTGCCTTTCTTCTGAAGAAATTTTATTTCAAGAGACTTAGTCTGCTTAAGAGTAATCTTTATTTTTCTGTGAAGATTAATTTTCATCTAGATTTAGATGCTGATCTCCTTATCTGAGTACAAGATATCAAAGGATTTGAAATACATACAGTGTGGAAGAATCAGATATACTAAATCTTAAAAATATTTTTCTAATTCTAAATGTTGAGCATTTCACATGGTAGATTTTAAATACTGAGATCTGAAATGGTTTTAAATAACGGGATTAGGTTTCATAAGTATTCATTGGACCTTGTGTCTCCCTTTACTATCCACTCTGTCACTAGAACTAGATATATAATACCAGAAATAATTATAACTTTGTTGATTGTTTAAAAATGGGGGGGGCGTGGATGAAGTGAAGGAATTATAGGAATTTGGGAGATACAAGAACATGTGGGGAGAGAAAAGAGAAATAAATTTTGTCTGATTTTTTTTGTTGTAGGAAAAGATGTCACTTTCCCACCACAGACAGCAAGCATCGGAGGCGGGGTGGCAGTGATAGCTTTGCCAATGCACCCCTCGTCTGCTTGCGAGCTCTGCTTCCCTGGCTGCCGCTGGGCTTAACCGCGGGACGCTAACTGGGCAGCTTGCTGTGTTGATGCTTAAGTCCCATTTCCCTGAACATAGGCTTGAACTGTTCCTTATCACTGTAAGATTATGTTACGTCCCACTAATTTCGATCAAGCGTCTACGGCATATTTATAAAGAAATAGTCCCATCTGTAAGAAATCAGACCAAAAAAAAAATAAAAATAAGGTTAAGTTATCTTCAGAATTTCATCCTACTTTTTCCCCAGACTCAAATATTTTTCCTCACTCTAAAAAATATGCTTTCTTTCCCACCTGGTTGTATTGAGCTATTCTGCTTTAAAACGTTTAAAATAATATTCCCAATTTTTAGCTGTATTTTCAAACTATGGTCCATCACTCCATGTAGGTTTTCACCTTCATGGACACAGGATAAGCTGTTCATATAATACGTTTAGTCAAATGCTATGTATAGAGTTTCATTATTATATCTCTGTAATGATTATCACCACTTTATAGTGACTTTTCACATATTCCTTTCTTCTTATTCAGATTAATGTAATTTAGACAACAGCTTGGAGTCCACCCAGGGCACTGGTGGGACGTAGCTCTGGCTGTGCCCGTGCGGGCTGCACAAGCAGCGCACTGGGTTGCAGGTCTGCTCCTCAGCCTCTCTCCGGCGCTGTTCCACCGCTTTGCCCTGAAGCCCCCATGAGCTCAGCAGCTTTGCTCCACCAAGCCCTTCTGCCGTGACGTTTCTGGCTTGGAGCCAGATGCTCATGGAATGAAGCCCCTTGAGATGTGAGCTCATGCAAAGTTCCCTTTAATGGTGGGTATCAGTTATTGTTTTCACCAATGCAAAAATGGAGTAATGCACACACTAAGTCATGTGTCACAGACAGTAAAATTGTCCTGTGCAAAGTTACAGTGCTAGTAGCAGCAGACACAAGTCTGGAATGGAAAGACCTTGAATTTACATAATTTGGATCTTCTCTCTATTTTACTACAAAACACTATAAAGAATGATATAAAAATAACCATTTTCAAATCTACCACATGTCTGGTTAAATTAATATAGCTTATAAGTAATCACTGCACATATGGGCTTATACAATATGGAAATATTTTTAATTTGCCAGCCAATCACTCTAGGAGATGATCTTAAAATACAATGAAAACTAGTTACCAGAGGAGAAAGCAAGAACTTTTTAAATTAAATCATGTGAAAAGTTACAATATGACCAGAAAGAAATTTTACAGTGGTAATTAGTTGTAAGTCATATTCACTTCTTTGGTAGCACTACACTGGTGAGTCTGATTCCCAGCTCTCTCCTTAACAAACACACAAACCTGCACCATTTACTCAGCTGCTCATTTTTCTAGGAAAACAAGTACATTGGTGATGTCTTGATTCTGTTTTAAGAATTGCTGAATGTCTTAAATATTAATATTGTGTCAATTTAAGGTAACAATAAATAACAATTTAGGTCTGCCATTCTCAAGCTCAAACTATAGCATTTCTTAGGATCTTATTACATTCCTAATATAAAGAGAGTTGAGCTACAGAGCTTGGAGAAGGGATAAAGCTAAAAGTGAAGGCTAAATGAATACAGAATTTAAAAATTAGAATATGTTAAAAGAGATAGTGATATCTAGTTGTAAACCCTTCCAACTAGAAGACTGAATTTAATGCTATAATAGAAAATAAGCATTCTATTAAGATTTAATTGATGCCTACTTTGAACTAGACACTATATTATGTTTATAGATTATAAAGACATTCCTATTATCAGAATAAGTATTCTCTAGTAGGAACATTTAAAAAATAAATTATAAAACATTTTCTACTTCTGTAAGAGAACAAAAGATAAAGAATGTGAGAACATTTGCACAGAAATCACTGTATGTTGGACCATGAAATCATAAATATCTCCACTGGAGAAAAAAATCTTCACAGAAGAGGTGAGACACATGCAGGGTCTGAGAATTTACTTGTCATTTAAAGAGGAAAAGCACTTCATAAAGGTCTCAGAAAATTAGGAAAATATATCATTGTCCCTAGTGGGAAATAGTTACTGATAATGTTCAAGAGAACATCCAGACCCCAAGCAGGAAGGACGATGGGGCTTTAAGGTTCGCCTTCGCTCTGCAGAACCGTGCTGAGGGAAGTTAGCAGAAGAAACAGTCCAAATGGATTTCAGGACATAGCTGACAGCACATGGACGATGGACTCCTAAAGGGGAAGAGTAAGGAGACAGTTCAAACATACAACAAGAAAATGATCAATATGAGGCCTATAGCCATTACAGATCAGTGGCTTTGACTAGAAGACAAATTCCCTCTAACAGAAGCTAAAAGATTTGGTGATTCAAAGGTTGATTTATGGGAACAAGACAGAACTATATTACAAAGACTTTCTTCTGGGGAGATCGGTCAGATGATGGTATTATAAGCCACAACAGCAGATACCGGAGGAAAAGGTGCTATACGGAATTGAACAGAAGACAAATTCAGATTCAAAGATACAGAAAACTAGAAATAATATTGTAGGCCCGATTTAAGAATTGAGAACCAGATTTTGGAGTTTTTACTTCAAAATAATTCATTAACCAACCGAGAAAATTTTTAGAAAGCTGACCAAGAAGAGTTTCTTTGCAGACAGCCAAACAATAAGGAAAGAAATAGAGAAAGAGGTCAGCGAAGAATACAAACCCCGAGAGCCACCAGCCCTCCTGGCACTGTGAGGAGGAGGTTTCCAGAGAGAGAGACTGGTTTGCATTTCAAATGCTATCTCGCTGCACATTCTCTTCAACAACAATTAATGACCCCTGTTTTAGAAAGGTGCACAACTCATATATGAAAAGAAATATAATACTCGGAAAAGAGAAAGTAAATAAGCCAAGTTTTGTTTTGTTTGTTTTCCTGTATTCTGGGAAAGAAAGGACTGCTTAGTTTTTTTTAAAAAGTGAATCCTATAGCGTTTCTATCTCTAACCTGCAGAGAGGAATGAGTTTGCATCTACTTGCTTTTCATGACCACAGTTTAGTTTTATGGGCACCATTTCCTTTCTCTGGCTGCAATAAGCAATTCATAGTGTGGGCTCCCAGCGGACCATGACGTGTTAGAGGGCTTCTCTTTTCTTGCAGGCCAAAAGCAGGTGAGTGGTGAACAAGGCTGAAAATTCAGGTGCATGCTCCCTCACCATATCAGCTGTGCCGAATGCCCTTTTTCACCGTGCTTGTTATGTAAACTCTTAAACCTCAATGCTCACCCTGCCCTTGCCAACAAAGACAAACACGACCATAACCATGTTCTTTACAACTGGTCCTTTGGACCTTCTTTCCTTTCCATTATCACGTGGTTAGATCAAGAAATTTCCCCAAAAGATAGTTTTAAAATCTGTTCCTGGTATTGATATACATTTGATTATGTGCCGGGTATTGATAGTAGATGGGAAACTTCGACCCAAGAACTCTCCTCTGCTAAGAAAACAAAGAAACTGTTCTCATTTTCAACCTGAATTAAATCAATTAAGGAAAAAAAAATAATAGAGTATTTTTCAGATGTTGAAAATGAATATACCAGTGATGATAAGAGAATATGTTAAGACTAGTTTCAGTGTTTCCTATTCCCCCTTCTATTAAAAGGTAAAAACAATAACATGTTTATTTTAATAAACATTGTCTTTAGTCCATTCGTTTCCTTTGTACCCAATTGTAACTTTAAGATAAAATATGACAGTATCCTTCACAAAATAATATCAGGCTTTATATTAAAATATGCTGACAAGCTTCTTACTAATATATACATATATAAAAGAAACATAGATTAATAATTGTATAATAAAGAATACACAATCTCAAAAGCCACTGCTTTAATGAGGATAATAAGATGGTAATACTACATGCTTAACCATGTCATGAAAGCCAAATGAAAACCAACCCACAAAGATCTGGAAAAATACATAGCATTTTTAAATGACAGTAGGTGTCGTGTTATTTATAGGATATAATCTAACACTATTACTGATAAACATTACATTGAAAAAGAATATATGTTTTTTAGTATTTTTCTAGTATTTATATTTCAATCCTAGTATGCTCATCATAAGTATATATGTTTTGTATAATTTTATAGTCTGTCAAATTAATTTCAATAATAAATATAAACTATCCAAATAACTAGCAATTATGTAGAGCTTACTATGTATTTAGCACTCTATCCTAGATTATCTCCTTAAGTAGCATTTTAAAAGAGAAGGTAAACAGTATAAAATCCGTCCATTTTGCACATTAGGAAAATGAATCTTTGAGGCGTTTAAAATTGGTAATCTGCGTAAGCACACTCACTCCCATGCAGGAGTGCTTCAGTTCAAGTGTTATGGCATCACCACTGTACCACGCATTTGTAACCAATTAATGTACAATTTTCACTTCAAAGAAAACTTAAGTTTTTAAATAGCCTGAGAATGGAAATGATTTTGATGGTTCTAGACCCAGCAGTCACTGGTAGAAAACAGATATTCTGACATAAACACTAATTGAAACGTGAATGTTCTTGGCCTCAGTGCTGTAGTACAAGAGTTAAAATTGTCAGTGACTGCTGCACTTTGCTAAAAGTGCCATCAACAGCACTCGTATTAAAACCACTATTTTAGGTCTGATTCTGGCAAGGCCATAAGCTAAATGATGAAAACGTTTTCACCACAAACTTAGGGTACAAATTCTACCTATGTCTCCAAGCAAATATTTCAAAAATAATTCTGATACCTTCTTTAATGGAAAAGATACACTATTAAATGGAAACAAATTTCTTCTTCTTTAAACTAAATATTTAAAATATTAAGAATGTATAAATGATTTTTCACATGGCAAAAACATAGTGTCTAGACACTGAAATGTTCAATATGAAATTTCCTATTTTAATATTTTAAGTCATGGCAAAGCCACATGTTCATTAATATTTTCTGCTCAGGATTTATACTAATCACTGTGCTATTGTCAATTGAAGGGTGCTTCCCCATTTGAGGCTCTATATGCCTAAGTGGAAGCACTCAGTAATCATTATGGATACTTAC
This sequence comes from Dinomys branickii, assembly GCA_004027595.1. Classification (NCBI taxonomy): domain Eukaryota; kingdom Metazoa; phylum Chordata; class Mammalia; order Rodentia; family Dinomyidae; genus Dinomys; species Dinomys branickii. The sequence continues at coordinate 101,809 of PVLD010002674.1, read as the reverse complement.
TTGAGTTCATGACCATTATCTTGTGGCTAATGGGCTGATTATGAAACTCCAGCCATTAAAAAAGACGTACAAAGCTTCATTGCTAATATTGTAATAGAAAATAATAGATTTAATATTGCTATGTGATAAGGTTTAAATGTCAAGACTTGTTTTCAATCATACATTTCAAACACTTAGCTCTCAATTAATAAATTACATGCTCAGTTATTAGGAACAAGATGCTGGAATTAAGTACCAAAGCTCTTCGTGAGTCCAGATTGAGAATGAAATTAATTTTCTACCCATTAAGAAGTAAAACCAGATTGGTGGCAACTCTACAGCAAAATTTACTTCAAAATTATATTTTAATTGCATGAGTTAACCTCATTTACAACATGGAAAATTATAGAAAAATACATTTAATTATGGCTTAACTTTTAAATTAACAAGGTAACATATAGAAAAACTGCTCTCGTGTCAATTAATGATGGGGACAGTGTCTGAGAAATGCATTATTAGGCAAATTCATTGTTGTGCAAACAACATCATCGTAGACTCTACTCACAAATCTGCACGATGGACAGCCCTGAATATATTCATATACGTGTGTGTGTGCGTGTGTGTGTGTGTGTGTGCGTGTGTGTGTGTGTGCGTGTGTGTGTGTGTGTGTGTGTGAATTATATATATAATGACCTATTGACACTGGGTCTTGGTGAACAAAAGAATGAAAAATTAAATAAAACCTAAGAGAAAAATGATGAAAACAAAAGACGTGGGAAGCCCAAGATGTATGTGGCTCCTGCCAGCATAATATGGCACCTAGGTTTGTAGTAAACTCTTAAAATTACAATAATACATCCTAAGGTCATGATAGAAAATGCAGTATAGAACATACATACACAAGAACATGGTGATTTCTATCATTATGGCTTATTATGTGCTATAGATACATTTGCTGCTGTGGTTTTATCAGGCCAGTAGCACAATAGGGTATCCACACTGTATCACCACCAGTACATTAGTAACGTGTTACCTTAAAACATGAGGATCGTATTGAAAGCACTAAGTAATACACATTTCCAAAACTGCTATAATCTTTTTTTTACTTTAAAAGTAAAAGAATGAAAACATTAACAAACAGACACAAAGTAGCACAAAAACACTACAATCAAAACTGAATTACAGACAAGGTGACAGGAAATTAACAACGGTGGTTGTATTACATATTGGTAACTTCCAAGTGTATGCTCAGGAAAACACATATAGACATACAAGATTGATCAAACAACTAATCATTAACTGTTATTTACAATAAAGCGACATAAGTCAATAGTGCAAGCATGCTAGCCATCCTGCATATGCATACGCACATACATAGTAATCCCTTTGTTCCTTTTCTCCTTTCCCCACCCCATTTGCTTTTTACTTTTGAGCCAAAACTGCTATAATCTTAAGGAACCACACTATATGTGGTCTGTCATTGAAACATTGCTATGCAAGACATAATTATGTTACTCTTGCACAGTGATTTTTCCTTTTTGTTTTCTATCAATATTTAGGACTATTTTGGCTTTGCTTATACAAACACATAATCTATGATAGACACACTGGTATCATGATAAATGTATTATTCTACAGAGAGGTAAAAACCAAAGCTGACTTACAGCCAAGTGTTAATCTGCTTTCTCATGTCTTTATTCATAATAATCATCATCTCATAAAGCATTATAACCCAAGTGGGATAAGGGATAAGAATTTGTCAGCTTAGTATTAAAAGTAATTTCCTCTACTGACTTCCTATCCCCATTCTGGCCTCTCCATGTTTTTCCCTTGAGAAATCACGATCTCAGCTTTAAATCTATTCACAGAGGACACCCAAATACATGCTCTGGATGACACTGGTTTGTACCTATGCAGCTCATGGCACAAGCAGTTATTCATTTGTCCAAATCAGATCAGCAAGTCATAATGTGCACTGCTTAACTTTCTCTGTGCTGGACACAAAATGCAACACCCATAATTTAACGCAGTGTCATGGTTTGGGGGATATTTTGCAAGGGAGAACAATAAAATACAGAGCACATATTTTATAAGATTATAATACTCATCCAAAGAATCATATACAAGAGAATGCAGGAAACATGTCCACACACTATAGACCAGGAATCCAGCTGAGGGCCTGATTCCCATGATGTCCTACAGGAGTCCAGCTGAATACCTAGAGCTCGTAGCAGTGCCTCCCACAAATCCAACTGGAGGCCTAGAGCCCGTAACAATATCTCATTCAGGCCTGGTTCATGGATCTGTGCAGGGAAGGCCCAAAGGTCAGTGGTGGAATCTAGAAAGTCTTTGCCAGCAAGATAAAGGATCTGTGCTAGCAGATCTGAAATGGAGCCAGGAGGCAATGCTCAAAGTAAGAACCAGAGCTCCTCCAAAAGGCACCACAGCCATTTTCAGCAACAGTGAGGTCCCAAGCTCCTCTAAAGAGAAAGATGGCCGAGTTCCCATCAGGGAAGCCAACACAGCAAGCTTCTCCAGAAGACCAGCAGTGTACCATTTTCCCCTACATTTACTCAGTTCAGCTGGGTAAATGTTGCCACCAGTTGTCAATTCACTACATGCAGGAAAGGTTTAATTTGGCTCAAATGTTTGGAGAATTAGGCAATTGCTGGCTGGCTCCAAAGTGTCGTAAGGAGCAAAACTTTAACTGTGGCAACTGGGAACCAGAGCAGCAATGCAGTGCCTGAGAGGAATGGGCAAAGGGTGATATCAAGTCCACAGGACCATATCTTCATAACTCCCCCTGCACACACAGGAGCAGGTTTTGCAAATCTGCTGGGCCTTTCTAATCCGATGAAGTTGATATATCAGGATTAATGGTCACAGTTCACCCTTGGTCAGCTTCATAAACATGTCTCTTTATAAGCTCCAAATAAATACAGTAACAAGTTCAGAATTCCACCTAATGTAATAGAATTATCCTGTGTGCAACACAGCCAGCAACACAATAATGCCTTTCCCAAAGTCTCAACAGTTCTAGCATTTTCCAAAAGTTCAAGTCTCTTAGGAGACTAAGGGATTGAAGTTTGTGAAGGTACAATACTTGAATGGGTTGTAGGTGTTATTAAAGACAGAGTCCAGGTTTAACTGATTTGATAGTATTTTGCCTTTTTCCCTTCACTAGAATAAATATACAATAGCAATTGCTATGATCTAGCCATGAACTAGAAAAATAAAAATTACATTACATAATCCTGTGGTACAATGGCATAAGGTGAACAGCTCCCTTCCAAAGAGAGGAAAAGGGGAATAGAAAAGACTGGGTGAAAGCAATACTGAAACGCAGCAAAGCAAACATTAACAAGGCCAACCCTGTTGTTTTTGTTTGTTTGTTTGCTTAGATATCTCCATCACAGCAAAAAGTACATATGAATTATATATTGATATCTCTATAGTAGCAATAGTCATATGGATAATTTAAAAGGTTTAAAAAGCATATCTGACATACTTTTTAGCTATCATCTTCTAAAAATCATATGAACTACACCACTCTGCCTCTGTAGTTGTAACGGAAGTCTTCAATTTGATGAGGCTAATCTGTTGCCCTCCTCCTCTCTTGAAGTTGCTCTGATGTAATACATTCAAATTCTTTACCTGATCACTTGGTTTCTTAAGCCAAGTCTCCCTAAATGATCTTTTCATCCATCCAGTGTCAGCTTTCTTCATGCCACAGTCATAACAGTTCACCCATCTTTTAATAAAGATTTCAAGTAGATGTGCGCAGTTTCTCTAAATAAGTTGATGATCTACTCAAAAGGCAAGCAGTTGATAGTGTATATTTACTTTAGTGAAGAGAAGACAAAATACTATCAAATCAGTTAAACCTGGACTCCGTCTTTAATAACACCTACAACCCATTCAAGTATTTCAACCCTGACACTCTTGGTCTGAAGAAAGGGCTTGAAGTGATTTTCTATCTCATAAAATCTATGGTTCACTGATGAAATCAGTTTTCAGTATCCCTCACCCATCTCATACTTTCCATTCTTCTTGATCCAGAATAACTGACCCGGTTCATTACCATATCGCTATGTCATACACATCTTCAATTGCTTTGACCCAACAAATCTGCTAGAATGCAGCCCTATTTCTAGTCCATGTTTTCAATTATGCAGCAGAACATAACAACAGGAGGAAAACTCTTCGTGCACACCCAGGCCCCCTAACATCAAGGGAGTCTTCTGTCCATGTCCCTAGTCTACACACTCCTCCATCAGATACCATAACCTCTGCTGCCAGGGAGAAATTCCATACCATCAGTACTTGTAAAACTGCAATGCAAAATCTTTATCACAAATTCAAATAATTGTATACAGTACCATTTTAACAGAAATAAACACATACTATTTAAAACAAACCATGGCTCATTTACCCAATATACTGTTGTGACCATTTTTAAGGATTACTATATCTTGATATACTGTAACTATCAGTTTATAATTAGTCCAAATAGACAAACACATTCTACATCTGGATGAGTGACTGACATGTACACACGCATGATTTTATATATAAAAAACATTTTTTCACTCATTTTTCTGATCTTGTGTTCCTGCATGTCATGCATATCAATGAATGGATACAATTGCTAGATTAATTCAGGTTCAAAGCCAGTGCTACTGTTCGTTATCCTCCCTATAAAAGGAAGAGTGGATAAATGCATGTAAGAAGATTTCTTACAGAAATGCCTGTCAGTTGTTGAATTTCTAAGAGTGCTAGCAATCATGATGATAAACTATCCAATGCAATTCCCAATTACATAACATTTGTTAGATTGATTAGTTCTTTCTCCAGTTTTGAGAAAAGAAAAGAACTTGGAAAAAGGTTAGTGATTTTGATTATTAAAAAGGCTGCTTAGAGAGTCACTTCATCGCTTTCTTAATTCCAAGGACAATTCAAATTTGAGATTTTACTTTGAGATAAAAGGAGGTTCTTTTTTATTTTTCTTCTTACCAGAGGCAGTGCACCCAGTAGAGATCAGGAGAGTTGGGGCGCACACACGAGAGGCTCCATATTCTCAGGGAAGAATATCATAAAGAGGAGGGTTTTGAAAGTTCGTTTTAAAATATCATCCCTGTGTGCGCATCCACTGGAAAACCTCCAGGGCACGCAGATGCTGCCCCCGCTGCTGCGTCCATTTCCTCCCTCTCCGCAGGGCTGACTCTCCTTGTCCTGGTGTTATGGTTGATACATTGTGTCACCTTGGGGAATCTAGAGGTTTAGCTGAGTGACTCAGGAGGAAGCTGGGGTGCTTACTTTGTAAACATCCGGGGCCTGTGGAAGAGGAGGGCGTGGAGATTGTGTGAGACGACCCCTGGGTGGGGGTAGGCTGTTTACAATGTAGGGGAGAAAAGGAGGCTGTTTTCAGCCATTCCTCCCTTTTGCTGGTTGGGTTTGCTGTGCTCTGCTGCCCTGAATAGTTTGCTCTCTGCCATGTGCCACTCTGCCTCAGAACCAGCCAAATATGGACTGAAACATCCACAAACTGTAAGCTAAATAAACCTTTCCTTCCTTCATTTTGGGTGTTGGGTATTTTGTCTCAGCAACGAGAGAAAAGTAACCAAGACACCTGGCCTCACTCAGCTGATGTCCTCGCTTCTCATTTTACTATGTACAGCTACAAATTCCCTAGGATGAATGGGACCATGATGCATACCGAAAATGTACATGTAAGCTTAATTTAAAGAAAAAGAAAACGTACTTAAAAGTAAAAGAAAAAAGAAAATTTCTACAAACACCAGGAGCAAATTATTATACCTACTAGCATTTGTTCCTATGCATCTGCTTCCGGCCTTGGCCTAAGATCAGGTGTAGGAGCTGCCCTGCTAGACCACTGCTTCCAGCAGTGAATGAGACCCCTTCCCGGTCACCCATCTACAGAACACCGCCAGCTGCATCGCCACCCTCTTGTGCATATACCGCCTTTCCTCCTGCCGTGCTAGGGCTTGAGGAGCACCCCGATGTGCTGCTATCTCCCATCTAAAGAAAACCATATCCCCAGTGCTGCCCCAAGCTACGCACGCACTGTCCTCCTCCATTCCAATCTGTAACAAAACTGGTTGTGAGCAGTCTGGGTACTATATCTAATTTCTCTGTCCATTCTTTCTGAACTTACCCTCAATGTATTTATTGTTCTTACAAATGACTCGCATCTGTACCTTCGCCTCTCACGGTACTCGAAATAGCTGGTCTTCCTCATGCACAGGCACCCGCCCGCCTCTCTCAAGGATGTCACTGTCTACTAGTTCTTCTGCTTCACTATCTATTCCTTCTGGGGTCCCGGCTGCCTCTTCGTCATCTCCCTACCCTCTTCATGAGGACATGCTCTCGAATGTGGTCAGCAGAAGGTTCATAGCCTCCTCTCTCTGCACCAAATTCCTTTTTTGTTTGGGCCAAAACAGCGATGATTAAGTACCTCTGACTCACTGTCCACTCTACTGCTGACTGGGCCTCAGCTCTGCTTTGGTTGGTTCTGTGACCTCTCTGGGGGTTTGGACACACCTTCCCTTACAACCCCAGCTATGGGGTATTGTCAAAGAGCAAGTACTGCGGGCTCCTCATGACAGCAGCACAGCTCAGGCTTTTTATCGCCTTTCTCCAACGTATCTTTTTTTAAAAATTTTATGGAATAAAGGTACAACAAAATTTCATAACAAAACAACAGGAGAATTACAATAGTTAATACTTTGCATAGTGTTATCTTCAAAGTAGTTACTCAGAGTGCAAGATGGGGCGTTAAAATTTTCTCCAAGTGACATTATCACAACCCTTCCCTTTCACTCAGTGAACTAGGAGACACTAATAGTACAACTGACTCGCTTTCTTTTCATTCTTCCCTTCGCTCCTTTGCCCTCTCCCCCATCCTACTTCCTCTTTCCCTTTGAACAATTTCTTCCCATCTCACATTTATTACACATTTTTGGATCTTAGTCACTCAGTTTCTCACATCAGGGAGACAAAGCAATGTTTACACAAGTGCATCTGATTTACTTCACTTATGAGCATGGCTTCAAGTTGCACCCACTTACCTATAAAAGCCTCAAGTTTATTCTTCTTTGTGGCAGAGTAGTACTCCATTATAAAAATACCACATCTTTTTTATCTATTCCTCAGCTGATGGACATTTGGGTTTTTTCTGAGATTTAGCTATCACAAATCATGCTGCTAAACATGGGTGCACATATATCATTGTGGTGTGGTGTTTTTAATCATCAAAGGGGATTAGCTGGCTTGAATAGGATTTCTGTTCTTAGTTTTATAAGGAATCTCTACACCGATTTTCACAGACTACTCTCCCTCCAACAGTGGAGAAGGGATCCTTTTTCCTCACAGCCCCTTGAGCAGTTGTTATTGGTTGAATTCTTGATAAGCCATTCTTTCTGCGGTGAGATGGAATCTCAGTGTTTTAATTTGCGTTTCTCAAGTAACTAGTGATGCTGAACATTTTTTCATATATTTATTTCCCATTTATATTTCTTCATCTCAGAATTGGGTATTCATCTCAGATGCCCATTTTTGGATTGGATTTTTGAATCTAGGGAGGGGTCTGATTTTTGTGATTCTTTATATGTTCTAGGCAGATGCTTTTTGTCTGAGGGACAACTGGCTAAAATTTTTCCCCACTCTGTGGTTGGCTACTCACTCTGCTAGTGATTTCTTTTGATGTGCAAAAGTTTTTCAATAAGATGAGATCCCAGTCATTCTTTAAATTGATTGATTATTTGAATTATTTCCCGGGCAGTCTGTGTTTCGTTCATAAAATCTCTGCCTACTCCGGTGTCCTCAAGATTTCTACCTGCTTTCTCTTCCAGTAGATTTAATGTTTCTGTTTTAATAGTCAGATGTTTGATACACAAGTAACAAGTTCACTGAGAGACATTAGGGAAATCACACCCTTCACAATAGCACCCAAACAATGAAATACTTAAGAATAAATCTAACGAAGGAAGTAAAAGATACATTGAAAATTACAGTATTCTCAAAAAGAAGATCAAAGAGGATATCAGAAAATGGAAAGATGTCCCTTGCTCATGGATAGAAAGAACCAACGCAGTGAAAATGCCATACTCCCCAAACAGTTACACATACTTAAAGCAACCCTGATCAAAATGCCACCAGCATACCTCACAGGACTAGAGAAAAAAATTCCTAAAATTCATTTAGAAACAGAAAAGACCTAGAATAGCAAAAGTGATTCTGGGCAACAAAGGCAAGGCAATGGGAATCACAATCCCTGACTTGAAATTGTACTATAAAGCTATTGTGATAAAATCAGCACGGTACTTGCAAAAAAAAAAAAAACAGACCTGAGGGCTGAGGATATAGCTCAGTGGGACAGCACCTACCTGGCAAGGGAAAGGTGTTGAGTTCAATTCCAGGTAAAAAATAAATAAATAAATAAACAGTCTTAAGTATCAGTGAAAAGATTAGAAGATGAAGGAACAACTCCAAGCACACTCAGCCACCTCATCATTGACAAAGCGCCAAACACCTTCCCTGAAAGAAGACAGCCTCTTTAATAAATGGTCCTGGGAAAACTGGCTTTCCACATGCCAAAGACAAAAAAAAAAAAAAAAAAGAACATCTCTTGGGCATTGTTGCAACAGCAATGTTCCCTAGTGTACAGGGGATTACAACAACAAAACTGGAAGGGCAGGCAAAGTGGAACGGACCATGATGGGGCTAGGATTTCCCTGGATGTATAACATTATATTTCTTTTCATCATATGTAACTATGCCAGCAGAAATAGAAGTTGCAGGAGCAGCCATAATGGCACATGCCTTTAATCCTAGCATTCAGGAGGCTGAAGCAGAAAGATGACTGTGAGTTTGAGGCCATCTTGGGCTACATAGAGAGTTCAAGGCCATTCAGCCTACACTACATAAGTGAGACCCTGTCTCAGAAAAAAGAAGGAAAAGAAATATAATTTCAAAAAACTTTTAAAAAATAATAGTTCTATAATTATTTTATGTGAACATAACTTGGGAAGGAATATCAATTACTTATAATCAAAGTTCCTTTACAAAAACCATAACATGTAATCCTACAATACAAAAATACATATATTTTGGCAACTTAGAAATAACTTAATACTTTTATTAACCTCATTCTCACTTCAGGGAAGGTTGAAAAGCAATAAATACCGAAGAGAACCGGGTCAGCATAAAGATTTAAGGGTATGACACAACTGCTCGTGGAACGTTTTGCTGCATATCCTAGGGTGTATTTATTGAATTTCATTTATTTTTCCTTGTGCTGTCCTTTAAACACTCCCTCAATATCACATACACTGCTCCAACGTGAATGAGCATGTCTGAAGGAGAAACATTTAAATTCCGGCTCGCTGTGAGATTAATAAACCATAACAATTTGACATTACCACAGATGTGGGGTGTTAATTGCCTTTAGACCCAGGTTTAATCCCTGTGTCCCACACAATTTAGTTATGACTTTTGAGGCAGCAAAGCAACTGTTCGGACAAAATTGTTTCTATACTCAAGAGACATTGTTATCATCCTAATATTAATATGCATGTGTATGAGATACATGTTTTAAATATTCAAGGGTGCTAATCAATGCTAGTCTATCCCACCAAGCTACCAGAAGTGAGGGTGCAATCACCAAACTTACCCTATGTCTACTCTGTGTCCAGCTGTAATTTAGAACAGGAACTAACTGAAACAGGTGGATAGGTCCCACATAACACGAAAAGGTTAGTATTGAAAATGAACATGTTCATCTAAGTCATCACTTTACTCTTTCAGGTTATAGAGGGTTCTTGGCTTGAGTTCAGTTGTGACACAAAGTTATAATAATAGAGTCGATCATCCTTATTAACTTGATGTTCCCACAAAGCTTCATACACTCATAGGTGGGGTTTTGGGGAGGTGGCAGGATTACGGGGGTGTGACACTGAATTAGAGCTGTGACAGTGGATTATCTCACCGACTGGATCAGCATACTCCTGAGTGTGGCTGAATGGATGTACTGAATACAGAAGCCCCACCCTGAGCCTGGGTGGCACCAACCAGGGGACTACCCTCGGTGAAGTATAAAGGGAAACACAGGGGCACATTTTTCTCCCTGCCTTGCCATGGACTGTTTCCCTTCCGCCCTGCCCCTTTGCAATGCTTCCTTGTTTTCGACTAGGGAAGAGATGAACCCTCCACAAGCTGTAAGCTAAAATAAACCATTGCTCCTTGAACTAGTGGGTATCAGCTATAGCATCCCAGCAACAAGGAAGTAACTTTAAGAGGAATACATCCCAGCACTCCCGGCAGCATCCGAAACTGCAGAAACCACTAAACACTAACATTTCTCCGTTTGCTATGCATCTTCCTATAAATACATAGCTACGGCAAAAGTTAACTTACCATTAGGCACAGCAAGATAGTCCCTACAAAGGCAATGTCTTTTCCTTCTTACCTAGGCACTTACCATGCGCTGTGGCCGTAACTTCGAAGTCTGGGATACAAAAGCAAACCTAGCATGAATGTCTTTTTCATTCTTCACAAATTCATAAAGACTTGTTCTCACAATAGGATCTTAGAAATATCAGCACAACAGCACACAACGCTTTCATTCCTCTATTTCTTTGTTGAGAACTTTAGCTTTTCATTGAAGGCAGTACTTTGGCACATTTGAATTTCCAGCATCAGTACTTTGCACTTTGGGGGTATGGTTAATTACAAGGCAGATTAGTTGAACACAAGTACTGCTGCATCACAGTAGCAGCACACTGACTATCAAGCAGGATAGACAGAGATAGAGACAGACAGAGCACAGAGATGGAGATGGAGATGGAGATGGATATACTACAGATAGATATAAATACCTGTGTGTGTGTGTGTGTGTGTGTGTGTGTGTGTGTGTGTGTGTAAATTGTGAAACTAGACAAAAGCATGATTCATTTCCTTGAGTAGACAGGACAGAGTGGCATGTGATTTTATCACATTATTCAGAAGGCACTGATGTAAACTTCTGAATTGTTTATTTTTGTAATTTTCCATTCAGTATTTTTTAATCAGTTGAGTGTAATAGGAACTGAGGAAACTCAAACTGTGGAAAGCAGAGATACCATAAAAAGGAAATGCAGTTGCAGTGAGGTGAGACTTAACTGAATCTGTTTACTTTTATCGGTCATTTATCTATCTATCTATTTATCGTTTTGAGATTGGGTCCCACTATGTACTTCAGGCTGGTTTTGAACTCGCTTTGTAGTCCAGGCTGGCACTGAACTCACAATGATCCTCCTGCCTCACCCACTTCAGTGCTGGGATTATAGGTGTGCACCACCACACCCAGCCTATTATTTTAATTTTAATTTTTTCATCTTATTTTGAGACAAGGTTTCACTATATAGTTCAGGCTGGCCTTGCATTCTCGTTGTACCCCAGGCGGCTCTCAAACTCACAACAATGCTGCCTCCACCTCCCGAGTGCTAGTATTACAGGCTTGAACCACCAAGCCTGGTTTGAATCCCTTATTTTAATTAGTAAAGCATTCTAAATCTGATGTGTAGTTGGTGAATGACTTGGAGAATTTCATAAAGAGTGTTTTTAAAGAATATGTAATAATACATTACCCTTTTTATCATTTGATTTTTAATCCTCCTTCCAGATGTTGTAGAGATGTAAGTCTCCCACAGTATTATTAACACTAGAATATTATTAACTAACTTGAGAAACACTGACCTTCATTTATCTAAACAGCGCAGAAATGCAGGGTGCAGTAAAAGATGACCTTCCGTTTAAATGTTAGATGAAACGAAGAACTGCTTGATGGCATGAAAAGTTGTATCACTCATAGACCTTTCTTCCACCCACGCCTTCCCATTCACACACAAACACACACAAAGGTGCACTAACAAAGTTATAGTATTCTCAAACCCTTCTGTGATAGGGTTTTTGATCAAACTTAATCCTCTGAACTTACTAAATGTGTATATCAGTTAATTTTTATGCATGCATATTTAATAAAGTATTTCAAAATGCAAACTCTCCTAAAAGGTCAAGATATTAAATCAATATATGAAATACTACTGTAATAAGACTGTTTAGCAAACATCAAGATATTAAAAACCTCAAAAGTAGTTATGATATTTGAAATATTCAGAAAAGCAAATGCTATACTGCTGTTCCTGCCACAGTCAATGGACACAGGTTTTAATTATGTTAAACCCAGGTCCACATTTTAAATATATGAGGATATTAATTATAACTGAGCTAGAAAATCCAGCTAGCAGCAATGAAAGTACAAAACCGCATTCCATGTGAAACCATTGTGAAAATATTTCATGAAAGAAGCAACCAAGAAGTAATTGGCACCAAATCCTAAGCACCGTCCCCTTGGTTCTTACATTATATTAAAACTCAGAATTAATAATTTTCAATAGAAGGACATAAGTAAATAGAGTATGTTCCTTTCCTGAGGGAGGGTGTTTCCAAATCACACAGGACAGGGGAAGTTTGTAGACCCTACGTAGGGACAATATTTAAGGGGAAAAACCAAGAGGAGCAAGATAACACTGAGTTTTATCCAAAAGTAACAGAAAAGTCTGACAGGTCTGACTGAACATATTAAAAACTGCAGAAAAAAAGAAAATCCTTGATGTTAATAGATGAGCAAGATAAACAGTGAGCTGCAGACGTGACTCGGCAATAGAGTGCTTGCCTAGCGTGCGAGAGGCCTGGGTTCCTCCCCAGCACCTCAAAAACAACAAAACGATAAATGGGTAGTTACATAGACTGACCCAGATCTTACTCCTCCTGTGTTAGACGCTATCAGTTAGTCAGACAACTTTACTCTCCTCCTCTGGGTTTATTCCTTCCAATTCCCAGGGCAGCTGCTCTTCTGAGAGGCAATTTGAGAGTTCTTTACTGCAGTACATCTTCCTTAAGTCCCGAAAATTCTTCTGCCTCCATTAATTTCTCAGTCATTCAACCCAAAGACAATCAAGTGCATTAAAAACAGGAAATACAAAAGGGAATTGAGTTTTATATAAATTATACCCTATGATTAGAAAGGAAGGCAATAGATAATATACAAAAGCACATATTCTAGTGCTTCTGTCCAGCATCCTACATTGGCTGGCATTTGTACAATTTAAATTTACCATCCTAGACCATAAAGACTAAGGAATACATGTTCTCTTTTGGCTCATTTCTTATATATATATATATATATATATATATATATATCTTACAATAATAAACTCATTTCTAATATATATATATATATAATATATCTCATTTACAAGAATAAGAAATCCGTAGCAATTTCCCATGGAGGAATAATTTGAAACATCTAAGATTAAACATCAAGGAATGAAATTCATAGATGTATATTTTTCTTCGAAGACTGCCTGAAGTGTTCTATCACCCTTGATTACTTTTCCATTTCTTAGTATTCCTTTTATTCCTTCTCGCCTTTTTAAGGAATGAAAAGGGGACGGTGAGGCACAACTTACAGCATGTCGATTTTTTCCAGCTTTGTTCTGAGCCATTATGTTTTTATGGCTCTGGGACACAAAAGAAGAGATAATCACTGCTGTTTTAGCAAATAGCAATCAGTATGAAGAGCAAAACTAGCGTGTTCCTTCATGCTTGGACTTTATGTCAAAGTAGAAAACCACATTCCTTTATGCTTCATTTAATTCTTCAATCTTCCTTGTTAAACGTCAAAATTCCACATAAAAGAGAGGCAGTAAAAGCATGCAGTAACTATTTAAAGATTTTATTGAAGGAAGAAGATTGAAAAGAGTGTGCGAACCAGTCCTACCCATACCCTTCCAAGGAACAGATCCAAACTGTTGGTGTGCAAGCTGGAAAAAGAATAATGTCTAAAAATGAAAAGCAGCCGGAGTGAAACGTAGGATAGAGGACATATCCATTACTTCATTTAACAATGTTTAACGATGCTTGTTACTTTTCAAAGTTCACATTTAAATTCTGAGAAATATTTACATGAATTAAATTATGGAGACTTGAAATAAGAGCCATGTACAATAGTGCTTAATAAAGCTCCAATAACAAACTAGGGACAAATAAGTAGCTTTGCTTAAAATTTCAACTGCACTTGTGCTTATGACATTAAGACTTTTCTCTAAACTCCACTTTCTCCTAACTTTAAGAAAATCTGAGCATTAATGTGAAAAATTATATTTTTCTAATGATCACTGGCTTAAATATTTCCACCCTTTGGAAATATTGTTGATATACAGATCAGTTACAGAATGGGAAAGAAGCCCAGGTTTAAAACTTTGCTTCCTGAATTCTCTAATGAAACAAGTATTTAGTGAGCATCGACAAGCACTAGGTCTTACCAAGGCACAGACAGCAGAACTTGAATAAAATATTTTTCTCAAGGGACAAGCAAGTGGGGTTATAATGTAAAAATACAAGTGCTAATGCAGAACAAGGGGAAGAAGAGGACAGAGGCTTGACCCAGAAGGTCGAGCAGGTCTAAGGCACACTGAGTACAGGAATAAATGAGTTGTGAAGATCCACCGCCTGTATCAAGCTGCTCACCATGTTAGAAAAACAAGACTCAGAGAAGTTCAATAACTAAGGGCGATCTGAACTCACTTCATGTCCTGAGGGGAAGAAAGGTATCTTCCCTTGCCGTGTTACTGGAAGGTTTACAAAGTCTCTATCATTGTATCTGATGTAAACATATCATTTAGCAAATACTCGTTTTTGTTTCCTCCATCTTAATTGTTTCTTCCAACTGCTAGGGTATTCTATACAACCCAATTTGCGGTCATTTCTAAAGCAACGCATTGCAGTTTAGAGAAACATGCTAAGGAGGTATATTTTAGATACATGACATATCTGTGTCTTACAAAGTCTTACTTATGAGAGTACATTTTTCCATTGATGTTTTCCCATTGTGAAAATAGGAAATAATATTGAAAATGTCATAGAAAGAATTAAAATACCTGGAGAGGGCAAACAGAGGCAAAGCAAAAAGACTGGAGACAACTAAGAAGCAATTATTCAGTCAAAGGACACAGTTATTTGGTAAAATACAATCCTCCAAATATAACAATGTTTATGACCTCTAGATTAACACAGTTTCATTTTATATGAACAGATACTGATATCAGTAATTACCAGGACATTGAAATTTTATATCATTTTTAAAAACAGAAAATTAAGTGTGCAATAACTACGTACTTGGCTGACTTTCCATTACTATGAAATCTTTTATTTTTTCAGATAAAACTACTTGAATACCAATCCATTCATTATCTGTAATAAAATTATATTAAAATAGATTGTAATGCCCATCAATACAGCTACAAAGGAAAAAATTTCTCTTCAATATTTACCTATTTTTCTCACTGTAATGGATTTTAAAAGAAAAAAATACTGACCCTCTGAAATCACTATGCCACGTAACTATAGGCTAGCCTCTATTTATTTCATGTTTTCTTTTATACTGATCATACCCTACTATTGGGACACTTGTATTTTATTTTATGCAGAAGGTTACTTCGCCTCTTTGTTTCCGAGGTACTCACCATATGTATCTTACTTGGATGTTCATAAAACTCTGAAGCTTAGGGCTGCTGTTATTTTTCAAAGCTGAGTGTGATTTTGAAGACACCTAACACCCCCTAGAAGATGTACGTATTCACCTTTTATGATAAAACATTTACTTACTTACGCGTTTGTTACCGTGTTTCTGTTTTAAATCCTGTAGCTGTTCTCCTTTCAACTTACATTTAACTAAGCACCAACCCTCTTTCCTGGAAAAATGACATAAATAAATATTATTTAAAACAAAAGACACAGATGAATTCCACTGACCTTTTCTTCCTTTCTTTGATTTTCTGAATTAAATAATCATACACATATAGTCATTTTAGAGCACAGTGGAATAATTCACAACACAGGTGGTGATGTGGGACTTCAAAAGAATGTCCGAAACCATGTATGGAATGAATCCAGGGCCTGAAGAATTCCGAGTTAATCTTCTCTAGCACGAGAAAAAGGAGGCAGAATAATGAAACCTTTAAACACTGGGATCTTTAGAGACTACAAAATAAAAGAGGGCCAAAATGTCAATTAGAACAAGAAGAACCGTTATTATCAAAAGAACGTTTACTGCTGTATTTTCCAATTTCTATTCCTTGATTTTTATGCACTCAATGCTTATCCTTACAACTGTCTGATTTGGTGTCTACGTGTTTGTGCATTTCATGAAAGAAACTTGTCCTTAACTTTTCTCTGATTTAAACTTCAATGAAGGCATAACTGATGATTTGATCATAGCCAGCATTTTAGAAGGTCCCTAAACTTCAATCTATGAAGGAGCTTAGAAAGTCAACGTGGCCTCTAAGGGACAATTCAGAATTGCAATTTACCCTCTCATCTTCCTGTGTTCCACTCGTGACAAGAGCATAACCTGGATAGTTGCTGATGTCAAAACAAGGATACAGGTATGCCAGATCTGAGTCCAAACTTAAGCAGAGCCAAGTTAACTCACTTTAGCTGATTACACAAGGAAATTAGATAGAGTTAATCCAAACAACAGTGAGCAATAAATGAGCAGCTGCTTGTTGCAGCAAAACTTTACATGATGGTTTATATTTTTGGAAGGGGTTATACTGATCTAATTTATTTCATTTATGAAATCATCGTAAGATGGCGTTTGTGTTTTCATACTTCTAATCATTGAAATATAGCTAGATTTTTAAAATACCAACATTTAAAATAAAGCATTATTAAATAAAGTATATCTTTTATGACCCAAGTCATTGCCCAAAATGTCTCCCAAGTTCCAACAAACATTTTGTGAAAACAAATTATTTAAAATATAATTTTAAATGCCTGAATAAGCTCACAATGTGTTTATATTCTTAGTTACGATGAAGATGTAATAAGAGAAGAAGAACTAACAATACTAATACACATTTTAATGATTCTGACTTGCTTTGTCCTCATTATTTTGATATAGAACTTATGTAGCACCAGGGTAGCTAAAATCAATGCATATCAGAAATATGTATGCACTTCTGCGTGGTTCTGTGGTAACAACAATGTAATCAAAGCAGGAACACCAGTCTATTACGAATGAGTTTCAGTTAACATGGTACCAAGCAAAATGAGAACTACAGTTATTATTAGAGAAAATTAATCAGTTAGTAAAAATAACTTTATAATGTAATTCTAGTTTTTAAATTTCACTATTGTTACTTAGAAATAGTAACAAGTACACAATATTTCATATTGTTCTTTCATCATTGGTTGAATAAATCCTCACTGAATGGAGTAACGCTTGGCTAAAATGATGGTGTGTCTATTCAAACATTAAACATGGGGTCCCCTAAAAGTTCAGAAAAATGGAAATTAATCACACCTTAGTCTGTAAGGACAAATCAACTATAAGACAATCTAATCTATTTTAAACAATTAATTATGTAATATATAGTGATAAAATTTATAACTTTTAATTCTTTAGAATCTTTGCATCAACACACCATATTGAATGCATCTGCATTGTTTTAAATCTAAGCACAGAGTATTTATTGAAATAAGTTCAAGTGTGAATTTTACTGCATTTTATACTTTTTAATCAATGTCAAAGATCCTATTCTGAAAAAATAGTGAATCTTTGATGCTTCTCACACTGCTCTTCAATAGTTCTGTAACCTTACTATAGGAACTGAGGCCATTCCATCAAACATCTTTAATGGTCACTTCTAGTGGCATGTACTGTGCTGTCACTGAATCATTCTGAACCAGTGCTATCTACACTCTGCTTAAGATGCACTGATAAAATTTTCTCATAAAACACATCTCATTTATCCTTTGAGGAAAATACCAATGTGAACTGACCTTAATTTAAGGTAATGTTAGACTGTGTTGCAGAAGTAAAAGTGAAATGGTTTGATTCTTCCTTCTCCTCTCTTCCACTACATTCCATTCACTGCTGAGGACACTCTGACCTTTACAGAAATATCTATTTATAATACAGAACCCCAAACTTCATAAATTTGGATCCCTAATTTCATGTCTTGAATCCTTAACATCTACATTCACAAAATGACAATCTTTGGCCTCTGTTATCCTATAATTGTCATTAACAGTGTATGGTAGTTTTATACTAAGGATAAACTGTTGTTCATGTATTATAATTACTTGCTGTATATATTTACTATTTCCACATCCGTGTAATAGTAGTGGGTATCTTTTAGCTCCGAAGCAGTTAACTTTATTAAATGTTAGGGTATTTTATTTGGGAAAAATAATTTATGTATTTGGGAGCATAAAATACATTGCCATTTGTGAAGATTATCTGTGAGAGTCATACAGTACCATTTAGAACACATTTTAGGTGTTTCTGGAAAGATAATAACACCTCACTTGTCACAGTACCTGACTTAAGTAGTTTACAAGTATTTAGAACTGGTTGGCAGAAGTTTAGGAAGGTTAGAAGATACAGGTGAGAGAAACCTTGGAATACTATATGAAGAACCTGATGGGTGACTCTAGTGTGAGCTCAGAAGACCAGAGTGCTGATGGGTATGTGAGCAATAAAGGCCATGCTCGTGAAGTTGTAGATGAGAATCAGGAATTAATAGAGAAATAACATAGAGCCCATGCATGATGCACTCTGGTAAAAAAGCTGCATACATTTTTCTCATGCCTTGAGACTCTTCAGGAGATTGAGTTAATGAGCTGGACACTAATTAATCAGATAGGGGAAACTTCAAGGTAGCCCAACATTCTAGTTGTGGCATGGGCACTAATGAACACTTTTATTTACTTGTAGAACCAATAAAAAAGCAGAGCATAAAAATTAAAAAAAATAAATTTGGATCAGAAGGAATGATGTGCAAAATTGAGGCCAAAGGAAACACAGTTGCTGAGGAGATTAAAGAGAAACCAAGTACTCTATACATGGAGGGACAATAAGAAAAAATACTTTGGGATCATTTCACAAGTTGGGAAGAAGCCCTTAGGGTTGGGACCACCCCAGCACTTTAGAACTCACCTCATACCACCATGCCACCTTGTGCTCTGGATGCCAAACTTAGAACTGTAAAACTTAATGCTTTCCCCGCTGTTTATTGGTCTTGTTATGTTCCAACTCTTTTCTCTCCTCCTAGTTCTCCTTTAGGGTAGGAATGTTTATTTTGTGTGGCTATAATTTGAGATTAGGTAGCTTTTTTTTTTAATCTTTAAATAAATTCACTTGGACTGGGACTATTGAGCCTTTGGTGAAGGGATTATTTCTTTTGCTGCTCTCTGGTCCCTTGCTTTCTGGTGCTATTCTTCTGCTCTGCTGCCACAGCACCCTGAAGTAAGAAATTTTGCTCTACCAAACTTCTCCTTAATCACTTTTCTGCCTTGGACCTAGCTGACCTTGAAATTAACCACCTGAAACTTGAGCCAAACTAAACTTTGCTTCAAATGTTCAGCATGAGACATGGTGGATAAGCAAAAGTACAGTTGACCAATGCACGGTTTAGTTTTTCAACCGCTCAGTCGCTCATAAAAATAAAGGAAAGTAGCTGTTATTCCAGCTAAACTCTACCTGGCTAACGGATTGATAATATCCACCTTTAATAGCATATGCTGAAAAGCCAAGGAAGCTGGAAGATGAGCACCCAGCCAGGAATTAACACTGCTTATGGAATTCAAGATGAATTAGTAATAGTGAACTTCCCAGTTTTAAACTATTCTCCAATTATTATGCCCTTTGTCTAGGTTGTGGGATAAAATTTATTTCAACACAAGATTACAAGAACTCAACAGATTCATGTCAATTTTGCAGCATGCAATACAATTATCTACAGTTGAAGGTGAAGGTTTTACATGACACTATTGTTTATACAGTTGCCCCAAGCAAAAACTAGACTAAGCTTCTCACAATGAAGTAGCATCAAATCATTTTATTTAGTAAACTTGCAGGAAGAGTAATGTTGAAACCAGAATGAGACAAGGAGCAGGAAATTATGGGAATATCTAAAATACAAACTGAATGGGAATGAAGAGAATCTTTGAAAACAAAGTGAGCAGACAAGGGGAATCATAATCTGTAATAAAACAAGGATTCTAGAATCAGTAATACTCCAGCTATACCAGGAGTAGGGAAGGATCTAACCTAGGATATCCATTGCCTGTTTCTGCCACAAGCCATTCTGAAAGTACAAAGGAATCAGGACTAAGGGTAGTAAGTGAAGGAAGCAATTTGTTAGCATAACTGTACTTTCAGTGTTATTTGAAATAAAGAAGATAACTTTGCAAAAATTTGTAGCACCAATTTATATAATTGATACTTTGTACTCATTACCTTTGCAATAATTTTGAGTCTATAAATTATGTGTAAATTTCCAAATGTGTAAGTCCCCAAGATTCAGACAAATTGTGTGTCGTACTTAAAGTTCAAATGTCACTAAACTTTTAAGAGACAGAACAAAAACTGAGATCTAAGATGCAACCTTTGAACACTTTCCAACTTTGTACAAGATTAATAAAGTCTTAACTGATACTACAGAAATGCTGGCTCCCAGAATTGCATGCCTAACTTTTGTCCTGTGCACTTGTTCAACCTACCATAACAGAAACATTTCAAATTGCAAATGAGTTCTAATAGGCAGCTCAAAGTAAGCACTTACAATTATAAGATTAAGATACTAGAATTCATTTTTAACATGTAAGATTATATTCCATTTCTCCATGTAGAAGTATTTTAATCTTTCTCCAGTATACTGGTCTTACTGACACTGTAAAATGTACTGAAACATGAATCAAAGAGTAGGTTCCTTGAAGGAAATAAAAGTTGAAAAATGGCTTTTGTTATCACAAGAAACTTAATCATGAATTTGGAAAATTATCTATCTACACCATTAATTATTAATCCATGAACTCAATAAAATACAAGGCATTCTCATTATCTTAGTATTTATTATCCCAGTTGCTATATTTATGACTTTGTGTAGAAAAGTAAAATTCATCATAAAATAAAATTTTCTCCAGTGAACCGACTATGTAAAATTAATCTTCTCACAAATACTTCCCACATCCCTTCCCAATCCTCCTCAAAACAAAACGCTTATAAAAGATGTTTATAATTCTACTTGATAATTTTAAAACTCATTGGAGAGAAAGACAGTAAGATCATGGTATACTTCTGAAAATTATTTACATCTTGAGAGGTGTCATTATATTTCATTCAAAATATTACTCATTCCCAAAAGTCATAATTCTTACCTAAATGTATTAGAATATGAGGTAACAAATATTTTCATCTTCAGTCATTTAAACCTTATCATTCTGCTTCTTACAAAATATGTCTTCACACAAACTTCATTCACAACTATGGAACTTGCTTTATACATACTACCTTTTGATATAAGAGGTCTACTTTTTCAATAAAATCTTAGAATATAGAGAATTTATGAAATAAATATTTCAAATCTTCCAAGATGAAACCTGTTACAGCCCAACTTTCAGTAAATTAAACAAAATGGATCAAGGTGTATTAAGTACCAACTAACACTTTCCCTCCTCTCTGTCAACTACTGGTGTGAAAAAAATGTACTCACTAATAGAAATAAGTATAAAAGATTGAAAAAGTCATTTCTTAGTTATTTTCTGCTAAAATAAGTGCAAAATAATTCTTTGCACCATATTAGTCTTATAAACAAAAGCTTCATCAATTTTCATTTTTAACTGTAAATGGTAGCAAATTGCCATGTAAAAAATTTAACGTGCCTGGTAATTAGTGTGTGAAACATATAGAAACCACATTAAATGTGAATCACAGAATTACTGCACTTAATATCAGCAAGCTGCTTCTCATTATATTTTTCTTATTTTATCTGTTTTCTGAAAGCAAACTTCGTTCGTTTTTAAGTGCTTTCTACCTTGTTTCTTATTCCAATTAAATGATAAAGAAAGTGTGCATAGTTCAGTACAATGCAATAATTTCCTGTCTTGATGTTTTAGCTAAAGTGCACAATTCTTTTGAAATACATAAATCCAAATGCCAAATCAGGGTAAAATGGTGAGATTACTTATTACCGTGCAATACCACCCCATTCAGAATGGATTAGCCTCAAATCATGAGATTATTTCCTCAGTTATTTATATGAAATAGAAATACTACCCTTAGCACAGAAAAGATTATAAACATATTAGTCCAATTTTTTCTCACTAATATTACTCTTACCATTCACACACATATTTAATCATTGACTTGATTCAGTTAATCAGCTTATCCTGGAATAAGAAAGTTAGAACATTCTGAATCATAGTCTGTTACTGAGCAAATGTGTAAATTGACATCTGCAGTGTGATGAGTAAAATTAGAAGATGAATGGGATCATGCAAATATTTTCGAAGAGGTTCTAAATCATGAACACTATTTTATCACATGCTTCAAAGTTGCACCGCTCCAGGAAATACAGCATTTGACTACCCACCAAGGATGGCTGTGAGCTAGCATTGTAGGAGGTGAAAGGGTCACTAAGCTCAAGCTCACCCTGGGCAAGTCAGCAACTTAGTGATACCCTGTGTTCAAATAAAAAGAACACACTGGCTGGGGATATAGTTCAGTGTGAAGGGTCTGGGCCCAGTCTAAGGGCTACAGAAAGAGGAAACACAAAATGGCTAAAAAGTTATGGAGTTGTTTTAAACAAGGGGGTAAATAGCACAGAACTGAAATGATTCACTAAATGTCAGTTATTTATATTATGAAAGAGCTAGGGTCCAGTTTGTATATTTTATTTATGTTTTCCCATTGTAATGGCATGACTGTTTATAACTCTGCTGATTTCTTGATGTGCTTCATAAGAAAGGATCACAATTTAATTCATTTTAATAAAATGCAATGAACCACTTGACACTAAATATAATTTTAAATGAAGTACAGAACATTATCTAAAAATTATGACATAAAACTTTAAGAATTACCCAAGGAACATAGACAGAAATTTCAAAATATGCTAGCTTACTACAAATGCCAAAAGTACACATAGGTTTTGTTTTGATTTTGTTCTGTGCTCAAACATTCCAATACAAATTAAATACAAAAATGAATGTATACCTGGTAATCTGAACAACTGCTCTGAAGACAATATGGAATACAGCAACCATTGTTAAATTCATATCATCTTGTTTTTTTGAAATTCTGTACCATTTCTAATGTTTTTACATGATTTTTATTCTCTCTAAAATAAAAAGAAATGAAAGAAGAAATCTTTCTTCAATAAGAGTAGACCAAAAAAGTCAGCCCCATGGAAAATTATAATCAGTGTACAATAACTTAAACACAGAACTGAAAGACTGACATAAAAACACAGTGGCCTCTGAAATTCCTATGTAAAGCACAGCCTTGTCGTATTATTACTCTCCTGCTCCTCCCTCCTCTCATCCTCCCCCCCCCTCCCCCTCTTCCTCTCCTCCTCCTCCTCCTCTCCGTCTCCCTCTTCCCCGCCCCTTCTCCTCCTCCTCCTTCTTCTTATTCCTGTTGTTGCTATTATTAATGTATTTTCAGACGGGGTTTCCCGGAGTCACTAAATTGCTCAAGCTGGGCTTGAACTTTCAATTCTCCTGCCTTAGTCTCCCAAAATGCTAGGAATACTGACGTTTGCCACCACACAAACCCATCTTGTAAATTTTCAATAAGCATTTTTACATCCAAGAAGAAACCTGTACAGTCATTAACTCTGGTTGCAAATTATAATAACAACAGCAAGATGGAGTCCACAAAAAATAAACGCAACAGTGACACTTTACAAATTCCTTTAATGATGCTGCATTTTGGCCCACTATGTTAGATTAGCTAAGAAAGTATGTGATATTTTAAATGGATACATTAGCTGAGGAGAAAATCTGGGTTTTTTTACCTAATATTATTTCTCTAAATGCATGTATGTGTTTTTATTTCTTGAAACACGTGTAATTTTAGCCTTACTGATGTGAATTTAATAAAAATTATTTCTAAAAAATGTAAAAGAAAAACAACTTTCAAAAATGTCTTTAAATATAGCTAAAACAATGAATATCCCAAAGTGGGACCAAAATATTCTTAAAAGTTGTACTCTCTTCCTGGCACATTACAGAAAAAAAATGCAGAAGTGAAGAGACACTGATTGATTGTGGTAATCAAGAGTGAAGAATTTGCTATTTAAGATCCTTTTTTCTGTTCATTTGAAAATGTGAATCATCCTAGGCATTATTTATTTACAGTGGCATCCATATTATTTTGGTTTTAAAAGCCTATGAGAAGAATTGAATATATAAAGTGAATAATTGCAACTTGTAATTTAGTAATTAAAGTAACTGTAAAGAGAGTACATCTTATCCTTTGTAAAAGGATCCTTTTAGACAGGCTGCTTCATCACTGCTGTGCACTAATTTCCTGGGCAGTAACTTGCGGATGAAAGCAGAAAATGTTGCTGAGAGGATGAAGTCAGTTAACACTGGTAAAGCTTAGGATAGTGAAAGATACCTAATAAGAGTCATTTAAGTGTTATTTAATGAATATACTATTTTTAAAATATTTAAATTTGAGAGAATAAGAGCATAGTGCTTACCATATATAAAATTTTCCCTAAGCACAGAGGATTGAGGCAAGATAGGTAGATAGGTGAGCTGACAGACAGACAGACAGCTAGATAAAGGGATGGGTAAGCAGACAATACCTGTGCTCAAAAATACCCATCTTTAATGTCTCAGGAATGACAGTGGAGAATATGCAGAATTATATTTTTGAACAATACAGTCCATAAAATAGATATTCAAATATTATATATATATAAAATCTTACGAGCACGGGGGAGTTAATCAGCCAAACCCAGTACCTGGGTTTTACTGTCAATCACGTGGGTCTTTCAACTTAGAGATTTGATAATATTAATGAATTTTTATAAATCGCTCTATAAAGAATGCAAGAAAGGAACTCTTTTACACTTTACAAGATGTGTTTTTAGACTTTAATTCACCAGAATTTTGATGGGTGATTAAAGTTTATTTCACAAATACTTAGAACCAGGTTTCAGAGAAACAGAGCCTCCTCCTGTGCCAGGATGGTAGAATTTCTACATTTCTTATGGTGAAATTTTTCTTTTCAAGCTCCTATGACAATACTACTGTTTGAGTAGCATGAGACACTTTCAAATATTGAATGTTCAAATATTTAATATTAGTATTGAAATATTAAGTATATATGCACTAACCAAACCAACTTTGAAAGCCTCAATAGTATGAGAAGTCTACAATCATTGCTTGTACCTTCTGAGTCAAAGCAAATATACAGTATTTAATCCTAAAGTAAATCGGTATTTTTGAGTGTGTACTATTTTGAATATCCTAAATATCACTGGGGATTAAAAAACAACTCGGAAAACATTTGTTGCAAAAAGATTTACTTTAGCAAATTAAAAATGATAGTTCTTCCTTTAGAATGGATAGGTAAATCAGAGGAAATATATAAAATCATAAATTCCATTCAACATCATATTTTTATAGAGTCTATCTGCATCCTTATGCCTAACTTTAGGAGATATACAATCTGTTATTTTGTATTGGTTTCCTCTTCTGCATCCTGCATTGTTCTATGTTTCACATTTAAAAACTGCAAACTTCAAACAATGTTACAAAATAGATGCTATTGTCCTTACTTTATACAGAAGGATGTTTTCCAGGAAAGGAGAAAAATAGAAAATTAATTTCTTATAACATAGCAATTATTTGTAGTATTGTTTGATGATTTATGCTATTCTCCAAATTACAGGTGCAATCAAATGAATTATTTATTTGCAACTCAAATTTATAGGGTGATGTCATCAGAGAGAGTTGGCATTTGACCTCATGTCTTTATCCATACACAGAAACTACTTTTTATAATAGTGAAGATGCACCTAGAATTTTTTTCAACAATCCAACAAGTTTTTATTTACATTCAACTATGTCTTGGTTACTTTTCTCTCATTGCTGAGACAAAATACCCAACGCCAAAAGTTAAGGAAGGAAAGGTTTATTTAGCTTACAGTTTGTGGAGGTTTCAGTCCATACTTGGCTGGTTCTGAGGCAGAGTGGCGCATGGCAGAGGGCAAATGTTCATGGCAGCAGAGCACAGCAAAAACAAACAGCAAAAGGGAGGAATGGCTGCAAGCAGTGTCTTTCTCTTCCTTACCTTGTAAACAGGCTACCCCCACCCAGGGGACATGTAGTACTCACAGAATCTCCAGTACCCTTCTCTTCCACAGGCTCAGGATGTGTACAAAGTAAGCACCCTGGCTTCCTGCTGAGTCACTCAGCCCAACCTCCAGAGTCCCCAAGTTGACACAATGTATCAACCATAACAAACTACAAAGAGTATTGAACTGGTGAATTGAAACACTGTCACTACCCTAACCCATTTGAAAACTAGCCTGTGCTCAATGTAGAGAGGACTCTCACACAGACCCAAATGTTACAATAGGATTTCTTGATGGGCTGACTGCACAAGAGCCCAATATTATGACTCATTAAGGAACAACAAACAGCACAAAAATAAAGTAACAATCCTCCCACAAAGGGAACAACTTCTCTGGGGAGTAGTTTCATTTTTGTTTCATGTATGAAAATCCATAGGTTTTGAATAATACTCATGTCTGGAACCAGTCAAACTTCTTCACTCTTTTTCACCTTTAAAAATTGGTAAATGATGCAAAGTACAAAACTTGGATAATGGCAATCCTGTCACAAGTGAAAGCAGTCAATATAGCATAAACGACAGAACACCTATCCTGTTTTCCTTTGCTTCCTACCTTGGATTTCTTTCTGCAGATGTAATCACCTCAAGATGATCATAAATACTCAGGACTTACAAAAGACTTATTTATTTCAGAATTAAATACATCGTCTCTGATTCAGGAAATAGATGCAATGATTGTAGATTTTTCAGACTATCATATTTGTCAAGTTGGCTTGGGTGGTGTACACACATTCATGATGAACATCCTGCTGTGCTTTTAAGCTCTAACTACTGCTCTACTGATCTGCGATTCCTTTGTGCACCCTAAGCCCCCGAGGGCACTGTGCAGGGGAGGGCCAGGGTCAGCCAGCAGGAAACTGGGCACAGAGATGGGGAAGACAGGCTCTGTGGATGGGAGCCCTTGCCTTCCTAGAGGCTGTGTCATATGGAACTTTGGTAGACATGAACATTGCATCCCTCGCACCTGCACCTGCCAGGGTGGAGCTGCAGAAGGCCATAGCACAGTTCTCAACAGGCAGAGACCCAGGCAAGAACCATGGCTGATGTGAGAACACTGGCAGAGAGGAACACAATCACATTTCATGAGGCCTGACCTTTGTCAAATCAGGAAGGACTGTGATTTTTCAGAAAAAAATAATATGTAAATAAGGCAAAAAAAGAAAAACATGCCACAGTACATTCCAGGGCCTAACACTAGGGACAGCCTAGAAGGTTAAGCTTCCTCAGCCTCAGGGTTAATGTGTTTATGGTACCAAGGTAAAAAGTGAAAGCACAAAGCATGTACAGCTGGTCAGAGGACCGAAGACAGTTTGTCTGTAGGAATTCACGAATGGCTGTACAAGTGGTGTCCACAGGGAACTTCTAGCCAGTGTTGCGAACTTCCTAGGTTGTAGATGGACAGGAATCCTTTGACCCACTTCAATGGGTCTCCTCACTCGCTACACAGTTTATAAA
Source organism: Dinomys branickii (assembly GCA_004027595.1). Taxonomy (NCBI): domain Eukaryota; kingdom Metazoa; phylum Chordata; class Mammalia; order Rodentia; family Dinomyidae; genus Dinomys; species Dinomys branickii. The sequence continues at coordinate 74,097 of PVLD010002674.1, read as the reverse complement.
AAACAGTGCCACTATGGATCCACAGGATGACGCTTCTGAAGTTGGCCAGCCCTTCTCCATCCCTGAGAATTTCTGAACAGGTCTGCTTCATCCAGCCAGGCATAAATCCACAGCCCTCTTGGGTGCTTCCAACTGCAGAGAGCACATTTCAAACTCTGAATAATTCTGCTGAAAACAGCTTACCAGGCTTGCAATTAGAAAGTTCCTCCTTCCAAATCCAACTTCCTCAAAAAGTTGTATAACAGACTTCTTTGGGCAGCAACTCTTCACGAAAATCTTTCCATTTACCACCCCTGACAGCTGTTTCCACCCGTGAATTAACCAAAGTCATGAAACAGTGGCTGTCCCTTTTAAAACGTTGCATGGGACACAGGACTGTTTCATATTCACAGCACTGTCCGGACGTTATTACTATCTATGCTCCAGTTTCTGATTTTTCGTATGTCAAAGAATTATAAATGATAGGGGGGAAATGAGGGAAAAGTTTTAGTAAAGAATTGTAAGAATTTGTATAAGGGACTAAACAAAATTTACCTTTATTTTGTGCATGACCAGGGAGATTCACTGCCTGATTCAGAAGGGATGCTCACTCTGTTTGCGTGCATGTGTAGGTGTGTGTCCCACGTATACAGTTCCATTAGTAATGCTTTATGAATTAACAGCAAGTAAGACTTCATTCATGAAACCACTACTAACTCATGTGAGGTTTTCCACTGCATACTTCAACGTAAGTATAAACTAGTACACTGGTCAGTCTTGGTATCAGCTGGACCAAGACAGTCCTGGACAGCAAGCAGACTATGAGAGCAGGGACCGCAGCAATGGGAGAAGCTTCTGCTGAACGCAGAGCTGCGCAGGCATGAGGAAGTGGGGCCTATTGGGAAGACGTTAGTAGTGGGAGCAAGACCTTGGGAGCTGTATGTAGGCCCGGTCCCTTCCTCTCACACTTCCCCTACATCTGGCTTCTTGTCCACCACGCAGGGAGAAGCTCTGCTCTACCACACCCTTCACGAGATGTTTCTCCTCAGAGCCAGCTGACTGTGGACTGAAAACTGTGAAACCCACATCCAAATAAGCCCCTTCTCATTCAATTTGAGGACACAGGGCATTTTGTCTCACAGCAGATAGCGGATCAATAAAATGAGGAATGCAATGATATCACATTTCCACTCTAGTTTTAAGTACTTAGAAATATGCTATTATTTCAGCAACCATAATTACTTTGGTCATTCCTAACTACATACTGACCTGGTTCTCAATTCATCATTTACCATCCCCAAGGCCAGCACCACAGTTCAGGCCGCTTTAGGATTCATGGAAATGGTTCCTCACTATGGCCACCAAGTGTATCCCCACTTTAGTGCTCCACTGATAAATGGTCCTTGTTTAGCTTGAGAACAAGGGGAAAATCCATGGCTTGGAAGACTCTTCAATTATCTATAGTGACAGTGGACCCATGAGAGGAATCACTGAACCACAAATTGAGAAGAGCTAACAGAGTCTGCAAAAGGCAAGTCTGCTCACGTCCTTTCGGCCCTGCTTACAAACAGCTTTTGGGCTTCCTTTTCCTCCCGTTAGCCTTCTGTTAATCTCTCCGAGTTGCCCAAACACACAGTATTGTAACAAGCCGTTCCAGCTACTGAAGAGCTCTTTTCTCTTCTCTCACTTAGTTAAGTAATAGTTTTCAGGCCTGAACTCAAGAGTCTCTTCCTCAGTGAACTTTTCCCAACCTCTTTCACTATTAAAACTCCTTACCAGAACTCTTACAGTCACATATGCCTCTCCAGCATTGTCGTTACACACAATTTTGCATTTCTTATCAAAGTGAATCACTTACTATCTCCCTGATTACACTCTAAGTTTCACCAGAGACATCACCTGCTGGTCAACACAAACCCCCAGGCCCATGAGCAGTGTCAGGAACAAAGCAACCACTCCAGATGTGTCTACTTTTGATGGATTGAATGAACATGTATCTGCCTGAAAGCATAAGTAAGTCTTCTGGAATTTGTAAAGCACAATTGGAAATGAGATGCTAATCTGTTTCTTGATAAGTCTCATACACCACTGCAGAATTTGAGAAGTAACTTTACAGATGACCGTGTGTCATCTATATCCAAACAGGATATAGTCTTCATTCAGATACAACTAAACAAAAACAGCCTATAGATTCTAACATGTAAGAACCCTCTAAGAATAAAATAGGTTAGCTTCAGCCATTCTTTAAGAAATACCTTTGTTCTAAAAACAACTATGTGTCCCCTTTCAAAAGAAGCTCCATATAATGTTCACGTGCCAACAAAATGAAGCACTGTGAGGGGCCTTGAAGCCTGGAGTGGGGGTGAACACAGCCACTCAGTGCTTTACCGCCACAAATGGAACCATAAACCAAATCTCTTCATAAGCTTCAATTTTTCTACATAGTCAAATTAAAATACAAAAATAGATGAAGAGTAATTTCTTTTTATTTCAACTCTGTATTTCTAATGTACATACAGATACAAATGCCTTCTGTTTCAGATATTAAGTCATATCATGCACACAGCACTTCATTTTACCAAATATTCTAACAAAGCAGAGAATAAAACCCCAAAACAATCAAAAATGACATATTATGTTCTTTAGAGTTTATATTTTATCTATAGTTTATGAAGTACTCATTTGTAGGAAAAATAGTTAAGTTTGAGAAATCTGTTCAATTTGCCAGAATATTTGAACATTCTTTATGAACTTTTAAAAAACTATAAAATGTCACACTCAAAACTTTGGATGCAACATTCTATGCTTGTAATCCAATATTTGAAAACGGCATGCTCTTTTTAGATTACATAGGCTTTTCTCTTTTCTAGCAAGTTTACCCTTTCCATAGTATTCTGTGCTGTGTATTAGATGTCAACCAAGTAAAGTAAAATCCACATCCTGAATTAAAATGAATTTCAAATGTATCAAAAAGAGAAAAGCTTATACTCTCTCCTATTACAATGTACAAAGTGCAGCTTTCATTCTTAAAAGAATTAATTTCGAGCTGTTCCATCTTCCTGGCATCTCTGACTTCCTGGAGTGTCTGCTGAAGCTGTGGCTTCAGTCTTCACAACTCTATGCATTGCACTCCCAGGGGCTGATAGGGACTCTGACCCTGCCACACACTGCTTGGCTTCCTTTAAAATTTGGATAGACCAGGAAGATGGCGACCAGGTGAGGAGCAGAAAAGATCCTCCCAGAGAGAGCTCTCCAGCTCAAGACAGGCTCGGCGCGCACGGATGCCGGGACCGTGGCTGCAAAGTTGAAACTGAACGTGTTGGTCTGCACTGCGCAGGCTGCGGCGGGGCGGCCCAACTTGCTGCAGCAAGGCGCGGGCGGGCCCGGAGCCCTGGGCACCTGAGGCCATTGGCGCAGCGCACAAGTGGTGACTTGGCCGGGTCCGCGAACCCGAGGGCGCCCGCGGTGAACCGGACCCTTCCGCCTCCCGACCCTGCGCAGCTCACCAGCGACTGCGGCCAGAAATTGGCTTTGTGGCGACTGCAGCATGGGGTGGACTCAGAGCCTGCACTTCTCGGGCAGGCTGTGCTAATCTGGGCTCCGGACTGGGGTCCCGCTCCGGTCCCCATTCTTGCAGCCAGCGCCCACCTTGGCCTGCAGCCTCCGGCCCTGGCGGTGGGCAGAGGACAGCGGAGTGGAGGAGCTTGCTCCCTTCCCCAGGCCCAGAGCACGTGGGCACTGCGGGGGCTGCGGTCGGCGGCCCCTGCGAGAGCGCCAAGGAGACAGAGAAGCACCAGGGAGCGGCAGATCTCGGGCGAAGCACGAAATATTAGCACTTTGGGGCCCTCCTGCCTGCACGGATCCTGGGACGGGTGAGCTGTTTGCGCACTGCAACCGGATTTCTGAGTTGGGGAGAAGCTCGGCCCAGGGAGGAACACCTGAGCGGCACCTCTGCCCACACGAACCCCAGGGAGGGTGAGTTGTTTGTGCGCCCCGACTGGATCACTGAGTGAGGGAGGAGCTCGGCCCAGGGAGGAACATCTGAGCAGCCCCCCTGTCTGCACAGACCCCGGGGCTGGGGAGCTGTTTACGCGCCCTGGCCAGGTCTCTGGGAAGGGAGTAGCTTCACCCACAAAGCAGCATATGAGCAGCCTTTTGAGTGGAACTCTCAGCAGAAAGATTAAGGACATTCTCCCGAAGAGAAGGAGCCATTGGAGCAGCCTTTGCAACAGACCTCTGCCTGGTGAACTGCCTGGGTAATTTATACCCCAATATTTTGAATCTGATATCCAAAAATGGGAAGACAGAAGAACAAAATGCAGTCTCAGAACTCAACTCTATACAGAACAAGTCGTGAATGCGAGGATATAGGGGAACCGGGAAGCCACATACCTGCAAGTTCTGAAACAACTACATCCGAAATAAAGAAACAACTCCATCAGGCCATAGAACAGATTGAAGCAGAAATAACCCACATACCTGTAATTTATGAAAAGATTACGTCTGAAGTAACAAAACAACTCCATCAGGCCATAGAACAGATTAAAGCAGAAATAAGTCACATACCTGCAATTTCAGAAACAATCACATCCGAAGTAAAGAAACAACTCCATCAGGCCACAAAAGAGATTAAAGTAGAAATAATCTCTCAGACAAAAAATGAACTAAAAACTATAATGGAAGAAATGTTCTGCACACATAGAGAAGAAATAGATAAAAGAATACAAGAAAATAGGAAACAAATGGAAACATTACCAGACCAATTTAGGAATGAATTACCACAAATGAAACTGGTCCAAAGAGATTGCCAGGAATTGAAAACTTCCACTGAAAGCTTGCAAAACCGCTTAAATGAAACGGAAGATAGAATTTCAGATCTTGAAGACAGCATGGCAGCTAATGAGCGTCAAAGGAAGGATCTCATAAACTGATCAAGGATCCAAGCAAAATGAATCCAACAGCTGCAAGATGAGGCAAAAAAATAATATTGGAGTAATAGGAGTCAGTGAAACAGCAGGAGACAACACAAATGATATAAAAAGAATATTTGCTGAAATAATAGCAGAAAATTTCCCAAACATGGTAAAAGATACTGAAGTACAGTTAATCGAGGCATATAGAACCCCAATGAGCCATAACCCAAAGAAAACCACACACAGACATATAACAGTCAAGATCCCAGACATCCAGAAAAAGAACACAATATTAAAAGCTGCTAGAGAAAAGGAACAGATCACCTATAAAGAAAAGCCCATCAGAATCACAGCAGACTTCTAAATGGAAACCATGAAATCAAGAAGAGCTTGGAGCGAGGTATTACAGATTCTGAGACAAAACAGCTTCCAACCCAGGCTGATGTATCCTGCGAAACTATCCTTCAAATTCAATGGAGAAATAAAATATTTCTACGACAAAGAACAACTGAAGAACTTCATGAGTGCCAAACCAGCATTGCAAAAAGCACTAAAAGATATTCTAGACAGAGAAAAAAATGACCACAAAATGAAGAACAACAATAGAAGGAAACCCTCAAACAGAACAAGCAAGTAAACAGATAGCAAAAGTAGGAAAACAACTATAACCATTAATGTAAATGGCCTCAATTCACCAGTCAAAAGGAAAAGATTGGCAGAGTGGATTAAGGAACACAATCCAACGATATGCTGTATACAGGAAACACATTTTACTCAAATGGAAATCCACAGGCTGAAAGCTAAAGGATGGAAAACAATTCTCCATGCAACAGGTCCCCAGAAAAAAGCAGGTGTAGCTATTATCTTTGCAGACAAGGTAAACTTCAAACCAAAAACAATCAAAAGAGATAAAGAAGGCCATTACATACTAGCTAGAGGACAGCTGCAAGAGAAAGAGATAACAATCCTAAACATATATGCAACAAACAACGGAGCAACAAACTTTACAAGTCAAGTCTTAACAGACGTAAAAAATCAAATAACTAATAAAACTATTGTAATAGGGGAGCTAAACACCCCTCTGACGCAAAGAGACAGGTCAACTGGACAGAAACTCAGCAAAGAAATAACAGACCTGACCCAAAAGTTTGAACAAATGGACTCAGTAGATGTATACAGAGTGTTCCACCCCACAACATCAGAATACACATTTTTCTCAGCTGCACATGGGTCTTTTTCTAAAATGGACCACATTCTAGCCCATAGAGCATATGTACCTAAATGCAAAAGAACTGAAGTTATCCCATGCAAATTATCTGACAACAGTGCAATGAAATTGGAAATTAATGACAAAGAGAACTCCAAAAACCGCATAAACACTTGGAAATTAGACAACAACCTCCTGAATAACCAATGAGTCACACAAGAAGTTAAAGAAGAAATTTTTAAAATACCTACAAATAAATGAAAGTGCAAGTACAACCTACCAGAATCTGTGGAATGCAATGAAAGCAGTCCTCAGAGGGAAATTTATAGCAATGAACTCACATATAAAGAAAACAGAAAGACAGAAAATAAATAGCCTAATGCTACACCTCAAACTCTTAGGAAAAGAGCAGCAAGCCAAACCAAAAGCCCAAAGAAGGGAGGAGATTATAAAACTCAGGGCAGAAATTAATGCAATTGAGATGAAGAAAGCTCTACAAAAGAATAAGTGAATCAAAAAGCTGGATTTTCGAAAGAATAAATAAAATTGATAAACCCCTAGCCAACCTTATCAAAAAAAGAAGGGAAAGAACTCAAATTCACGCAATAAGGAATGAAAAGGATGAAATCACCACGGATCCCACAGAAATCCAAGAGATCATTAATACCTACTTTGAAAATCTTTACTCCCATAGGATAGAAAATTCAGAAGAAATGGACAGATTCCTAGAAAGGTACAAATTACCAAAATTGAATCAGGAAGATGTAAAAATCCTGAACAACCCAATATCAGTTAACAAGATTGAAGATGTCATTAAAAACTTACCAACAAAGAAAAGCCCAGGCCCTGATCGATTCACAGCAGAATTCTACAAAACATTCAGAGAAGATTTATTGCCAACACTCCTCAAACTGTTCAACGAAATCGAAAAAGAAGCAACTCTCCCTAACACATTTCTGGAGGCAAGTATTATACTGATACCAAAACCAGAGAGGGACCCAACCAAGAAAGGGAAATATAGGCCAATCTCTTTAATGAACATAGATGCAAAGATACTCAACAAAATATTAGCAAATAGAATACAGCGAATCATAAGGAAAATTATACACCACGACCAGGTAGGATTTATTCCAGGAATGCAGGGATGGTTCAATATTCACAAATCAATTAGTGTAATATATCATATCAATACAGCCAAAGACAAAAACCACATGATCATCTCAATAGATGCAGAGAAGGCTTTCGAAAAAGTCCAACATGCATTCATGTTAAAAACCTTAGAAAAAATAGGAATAGATGGCCTCTACCTCAATCTGATCAAAGCCATCTATGACAAACCAACAGCCAACATCATACTAAATGGACAAAAACTGAAAACTTTCACTTTAAAGTCAGGAACAAGACAAGGATGTCCATTGTCACCACTCCTATTCAACATAGTTCTGG
>PVLD010002674.1:0-66452 GCA_004027595.1 Dinomys branickii | reverse complement strand
CGAGCAATTAGACAAGAGAGAGAAATAAAAGGAATAAGGATAGGAAAGGAAGAAGTTAAACTATCACTATTTGCAGATGACATGATACTATACAAGGAGGACCCCAAAAACTCCACAAGAAAACTCCTGGAATTAATTGACAAATTCAGCAGCGTAGCTGGATACAAGGTCAACACCCAAAAATCAATAGCATTCCTGTACACGAACAACAAACAGACTGAGAGAGAAATTGAGGAAACCATACCTTTTACAATAGCATCCAAGAAATTGAAATACTTAGGAATCAATCTAACAAAGAATGTGAAAGATTCATTCAGTGAAAGCTACAGTACTCTGAAAAAAGACATCGAAGATGTCTTGGTTACTTTTCTCTCGTTGCTGAGACAAAATACCCAACGCCCAAAATGAACGAAGGAAAGGTTTATTTAGCTTACAGCTTGTGGAGGTTTCAGTCCATACTTGGCTGGCTCCACGGCAGAGTGGCGCAAGGCAGAGGGCAAACTGTTCACGGCAGCAGAGCACAGCAAAATCCACCAGAGCAAAATGGAAGAATAGCTGCACGCAGCCTCCTTTTCTTCCCTACATTGTAAACAACCTAGCCCACCCAGGGGTCGTGAACCTCTCACACAATCTCCATGCCCTCCTCTTCCATAGGCTCAGGATGTTTACAAAGGAAGCACCCCAGCTTCCTCCTGAGTCACTCAGCTAAACCTCTAGATTCCCCAAGTTGACACAATGTGTCAACCATAACAGAAGAGGATTTCAATAAATGGAAAAACATACCCCGCTCATGGTTAGGAAGAACTAACATTGTAAAAATGGCCATACTACCAAAACTGTTGTACAGATTCAATGCAATTCCCATTAAACTACCGTTCACATACCTCACAGATCTAGAGAATATATGCCTTAAATTCATCTGGAACCAGAAGACACCCAGAATAGCAAAAGCAATCCTGGGCAATAAGGACAAGCCAGGTGGAATCACAATCCCTGACCTGAAATTATACTACAAAGCTACTGTAATAAAATCAACCTGGTACTGGCTAAAAAACGGACCTGAGGATCAATGGAACAGACTGGAAGATGCAATCACAACGAAAAACACACTCAGCCACCTAATATTTGACAAAGGGGCCAACCAAACTCACTGGAAAAAGGATGACCTGTTTAATAAATGGTGCTGGAAAACATCAGATCATCCCAAAATCAAAGACTCAATTTTAAAAATGGACCATTGACATTGACCATTGACAAAAGAAGAACAAATGGTCAGCAAATGTATGAGAAATGTTCAGCCTGTGTGGCCATTAGCGAAAGGCAAATCTAGAGGCAAATGATCAAGTCAATCAAACTAAACTAGTAAAAGGCAATAGCGCTCAAAACTGTTTTTGCTTGTTTTGACTAAAGAGAAGCCATTCCTTTCTGCTGGATTTGTTTACAGGCTGAGCACCTGTGTCCATGGCTGCTGAAGGCAGCAATGCCACTGTGCAAAGAAGCTGTTGCAAAGTGGGAGTTCCACACAGGAAAGCAAAGCAAGAGATGCAGACAGAAAGACCCTTGAGGAAACTGAGAACCGGATCCAACAACACCCGAAAGTTCTCCCTCTTTACCTCCTACTACATGCAGCAGGAACCATTTCTAATCTTGATTTTTATGAAGCCAGTTTGGAATGGGGCTTCTCTCTTTGGAAAACTAGAATATTAAGTTAATTATTTGCATACACATCACTTTTGCATACACACAGATCTGTCATTTAATTTTCAAAATAACCATGTTTGACACATAGGTCATATGTAATTTTCATTGGATAAACATTATTTCATTACAAACACAACTAAAATGTATGTTAGAACATATTTGAATATTTTATTAAAATCATAATGGGAGTTAAATATCAGAAAAAATTAAAATGAGGTATCTATTCGTGCTAGCTCAACTCAAATAATAAAGAAAATATATAATGAAACAAGTAATTGTGAGGTAACTGAATATGAGACAAGAGGAGGGAAAGTGAATGCAGGTTGTGCAAAGAAAAACAGACGATAGCTCTTCACAGACATGGACATCAGAAAGAATCGTGCTTTTAAAGAGGCGAGAGGAGGTAATTACTTTAGTTTGAAGCACACTTGTTAGCTGATCCTGCTAGGACACCTAGTTAGACAAGTCTGGTCAACAGTTTTACATATTATACTTTCAGTCATAGCACCTCCGAGGGAAGAAAACATATCTGAAGTCATCTATAGACAGTTGAGGCTAAGAAAGAATTGCCAGAATGGTGCCCTAAAATCATTTAGTTCTTTACTAACATCTTCCACGTAACATTCACAATAATGGTGGTGATGTAATAACTCCACTTAATAGATGGGTGAAGTAAAGCACAAACTAATACAAAATGTCCACAATTAAAATCTAATGTGTAGGAAAACATATTTTAAACCAGGTCTCTCTGACTTAAAAAGGCAAAGGCAAATAAGAGATATATGACTTACTAATATATTTAAGGGAGAAAACTTAAATGAGAATGTAGATTTCAAGAATAATGAGGAGCCTCTGAACTTGAACAAAAGAAGAAGACAGATGGTAAATTCTCTTTGCTATAACATCTATTTCACAATAAGAAAAATTACTGTGTATGAAGTAGCTGGGGAATTGGAAATAAAGATATATAAGCAAATATTATTACTAATCAGCTTTGATGAGGGTCCTTAAAAATAATTTAGGGAAAAATTAAGATGAAATTGAAAAATATATTGGTAACATGTAAACTCACAGAAAAATGCTTTGAGCTTTTAATATAATTCATTTGGCAAATACCATTCGAAACAATTTTTCTCCTATTAAACAAAAGATAGCTTTTGAACCTAAAAATGAGATGACATTAAGAGCAGTTAAATTGTTTTTACTTTTAGTTTGTATTAAAACTGAATTACAATCATTACTTTCTGAATTGTTCAGCAGTTCTTCCCTCTATAATAAGAACATTAATACTAAATATCCTTATGCAATTAAAGATATGCATTGCTCCATTTCAATTTAATATTATGGAATATAACATTAAGGAATTTGTTAAACGCTTCCATAAAGAGTATCAAACAAGACCAAATTCTAGGAAACTGCCTCTAAAAGCTTATTATCCAGTCAAAAGACTTGTAAAACAACTGCAATACACTGTGGTCAAAGGGAAAAAGGTGCAGATATGCAGGTGGTGGCCACTGTGTCCTTGTGGTGGTGCCGACCAACCCTCCCGTCACAGCGCCCCACCGGCTACCTCAAAGCGTGCGTGGAGCGCTTTGCCCTGGAGTATCAGCAGCAGGTTTTCTCATTCAACTTACCATGTGCAGAGCAAGAGATAACCATAGTTTACATATCAGGCCAATATTACATTCATCGCCATGAATTTAATTCCTTTTGGCCTTTAAAAGAATACTAGGCTATCATTTATGCAATGTAAGATGAAATTTAAATTTAAATGAATGTTTAAAATATTTAAAGGACAATATTTTAAAGTTTTTAGACTTTTAAAATAGTTTTTTTGAACATACACATACTTTCTGGAAAATGTTCCTAAATTGACAGCTTATAAATAAGAACACATGCTCAGAAAGCCAACCAGAGCCCAGACCAGACACTGCCAGCTGACCAGAGCACCGGTCCTACTTTCTTCTGAGAAATCCCCACGTCTCTTATGACTCTGTATACTTGAATCATTTAAATTTTCAGTTTGTGAAAATGTTTTAGAAACTTTCCTTATATAAATGGCAACCAGTAAAACTTGATGTTAAAAACTGATTTTGCTTTAGACCAATGCTGCCTCTAACTATAAATAATCCAGCAACAGTGCATCCATAATTATAGCTGTTTAGTCTTCTCGCCCAGTTTCCTATGATATGGTAACAAAATAAAAAATGACATATCACTCAGATACACCAAGCTAGAATCAACAGTGATTTACCAAAACTGCATAGGATAGATTGATTTTGGAAAAACTGATTTATTTCTGTTTATCTATACACTAATATGCACATTAATCATACCTCATAATTTCCAAGCTGCGTTATTCTGGTCAGCTATCTAGTTCATTTCACAAGGACTGAAACACTGAGCAGACAACTTACTGCTTAGAAGGCTCAGGGGGTCTGGGCTCTCCTCTTCCCTTCACTTCTGTTGGGGGTTCCACGGGCGCAAGGACGACGGCAGCACAGGAGACCACGGAGTGGTACGAGTCCTCCCGGCAAACTGGTGTGAAACAAAGTTAACTGTAAATGTCACACTTATTTATTGGCCCATTCCCCTTTGCTATTTTCAGTCAAATAAGAGATAATTCAACACCTTCGTTATCATTAAATTATCTTTAATTATCATTTATGTTGCTGTTTTTCTGTACAATACCTGTATGACCTTAGCCAACATCTTTCTTTCTTTTCTTCAAGCCCTCAGTGGAAAAGTGTTGAAAATATTTTAAAGTCTTTTTTAAAAAAGCTTTGAAATTTTTTTACAAAGAATGAAATGTATACAAATTGTGCATGTGTAGTTAAATAAACCTTTACATGAGCACCCCTGCTTCATCAGCATTCAGACCAGTAACTCCCACACTACCAGGGCCCCCACCCGCTATGGGCCTCTTCCCAACACCTATCGTAGGGGCTCTGTATTCAATCATTATTATGATTTATATTACCATGAAGTAGTTTCACCTATTTTCAATCCTGATAGAAACAGGGTCACACTCATTTCTGATGTGCTATTGTATGGGTGACTTCTTTCAATGAATGCACACAAGACTACACAGTGGACTCATTCTTAGCTGTGGATCTTTCCATTGCATACCACAATGACATATTTGTTGGTAATGAACACAAGTTATTTCAAGTGTAGAGCTATTGCAAATGTCTTTAAAGATTCTAGTACTTCAGGTTGTATGCACAAACAGTTTTAATTGCAGAAATCCAGAAATTAATTTTTCCCAAGATATGCTTGTGTGTTTTACAACTACCCTAGTAATTTGCATTCCCAACCAAAGAATGTTTCAGTTCCACATCCACAGTTGAATATACAGGTTTTTTCTTATTTAAAACTGAATATTACATAAGTTCCGAATAGCAAATCCACAGAAATTCAGTCTACCATAGCACTCATTTACTGTCTCACAGTTCTGCTGGTCAGAATTCCCTTGGCTTTTCTGAGTAGGGGCTTACAAGGCAAATGGCAAGCTGTTGGCTAGGCTGAGTTTTATGGAGAGACTCTGTGGAAAGAATCCACTTTCACATTCACTCAAGTTAACAGAAGAATGTATTTCCTGTCTGTAGCTGGACTGAAGTCTTACTGGCTGATGCCAGAGGCCATTCTGATCTCCTAGACACTGCTCATACATCAGTGGCCCATGGTCCACCCATCTCAGCAATGAAGACTGTCCCCCACACTGAAGCTCTTCTGCCCCAAATCTCTCTGATTGTGTTTTGGCCCACTCAGAGTATCACCATTTGATTAACTCACAATTAACTGGTTAGTAACTGTGAGTTATTAAAACTTCTTTGGGCAGCAATATAACACAGTAATAGTATTATCATCTTCCCAACGAGGGACTTAAACAAGCGTTCGAGTCATGTGTACAGTGGCCTCGCACTGTAGCTTTAGACTGTATATTCTCAAAAACGAATGCAACTGAATATACATATTTAGGCTTCATTTCAGGTGATGCTAATATACTCGAAATTCAAATACATGATTTCAATAACATGAATCCCCTAAAAAAGTAGTTAAGTTTCAGCATGCTCTGCCAACTGCAATTATGTAAATCATGAAGTCCCGTACTAGCTTTTGAATCCACAAATCACTGTGTAAATAAGAGATGAACATTATGATAAGTGACCCATATGGTACTTTTTTCAAAGTCTGTCAATTCTTGGTCACTGGGTATATGGTATTGTTTAAGTACAGACACCAAAGTGTGCAGAGGCATTGTTTTCTTGCCTAACAAGGATAAATCCACAGGGTATTTCTCTAAAGAAAAAAATTTTCTAGTGAGGATGAAAGTACATAAAAAAATTAAAATAGACACAGCAGGAGGTCATGCCAAATTGAATGGGAAGAAGCCAAATGAGCTCACCACCACAGTGCAGACAGGCAAAGCAGAGCGGCGGGAGCACATGACACTAAAAGAGAGGAGCAACCTATGCTGGGGGAATGGAAGTCAGCCCAAAAGTGCCAGAGAGAAAAAACTTGCAAGAAATCAACTCAGTATGCCTAACTTTCTCCCTAGCAGTACTGGCTGAATTATTAATTTGCTCAGAGGTAGAGTCTAAGATATAAAATAGATGGTCTTTAAGCAGAGCCAAATTTAAAGCAATCTTCTGGCACTCAAGAGTCACAAGTTAGTGTCCCATATGTGCAAGAAGAAAGGCCTACGGTTTCCTCATTGTCTCTCTAATGCCATCAAAGATTCATTTTGCCCGTTTATGTGTTCTCTACCTATTCTTGATATTACCATTGGCATAAACAACTCCACCATAGGTAGGAATGGAAAATAATTATATGTCACATTTCCAACGTTCCTTTTAATCCTATCGAGTGAAGAAATAGGCTCAGAAGAACATTACTGATTTATTACACTGGGAGAACAATCATTTTTTCACTAAATATTTACCATTTCTGGGGTGTTCCAAGAAATATGATCCATGGCAGGACTGTGCTCTGAACAACAATAACAAAAATCCGCCATGTTTCCAATGAAGTTCTGACATTATCTGTGAAGGGTACTCCCGAAGTAATAGGGCACTGAGCTTCTCACTGGATTAGGTGAAAGCACTTCTGTAGTGCTCTATAAGGGAAAACTGGAGCTCCCTTATTTGAAAAAATAAGAGAAACCTGAACAGGAAAAATACCACAAAGAAATCAAGGAGAAATTTGAAATTGCTTTCCTCATACAATGTACTTTTCAGTATCGCTTAACTTTTATGATTAAAACACTGGAAAAATTTAAACTGACTTTAAAAGTATAGAAGTTAATTTAAAAAATTTTAACTGAGTGAATGAAACAATAGGGCCCTTTATTTATTATATGACCAAAGTGTCAATGGAGAGACTATCTAAAGGTGCCATATAAATGACACAGGTTTATACTTAGCAGAATTTAATACCTTTAACATTCAAGAGTTGTAAGACACAGGAATTAATGTTATAAATGCAAGTTAGGCAAACAAGTAACAGAAAAGGTATAACTTCAAAAAAGAAGTAATGGTATGTAAAACCAAAGTGCACATTTTTCAATATAAGACTATGCCCAGGCTGTCCCTCACTACAAAAACAAAAACGAAGTAAAAGAAATCTTAGCAGTATCTCACCCAGAGGATATAGAATTGCTGAGGTTCAATAGAGTAGTGGTTATTTGTAATAACCATATTCTGCCAAAACATGCCTCAGAATCTGTGTTTGCACTTAAGAGGTAATCAGAAACTTGTATGGTAACGTCAACGAAGCAGCTGTACAGCAGCTGTAAACACAAGTTGCCGTGCTTGCTTTGGCCGCACAAGTACTAAAACATGAGTCGTTGGGCTTTATTTATATATATTATTGTCCCATAAATGTATGCATTACTTTTGAAGAATGAAAAATTTTACAAACTACAGGAGGAAACATATATTTCATTAAATTAAATCGATGATATAGATTAAATGGAAAGTTCATTGCAAAAATTCCTTTGCATTAGTGAAGTCTACATATATGCTTTAAAGGGAAAATTATAAAGGGCTGTTGCGCTAACATTTTTATAAAAGAATATTGATGTTGGTGGGAACCAAAGAAACATATTTAAAAATAGTTTTTATATGTTATTCTTGATATATTATCTTACAAATTCCTATTTAAGATAAAGTTCAAATGTTCCTGACACAAATAGCTAAATCACTGCTAAACTCTGAAGAGAAATTACAATACAAAATTAATGGCAATTAGAAAATACTCATAATTGTTAGTCAAAAAAAGTATCTTACTAGGCCATTAATGAAGCAAGTAATATATTTTTAAATATGTTAGACAAATATCAATCAATATTATTTATACTTATAATGTTAAACTAGGCAAAGTTTAAAAAATAGAATACTGGGGGCTGGGGATATAGCTCAGTGGAATAAGCGCTTGCCTAGCAAGCGCAGGGTCCTGAGTTCGATCCCCAGTACCGCAAAATAAATAAATAAATAAATAGAATAGAATAGAATACTTTAATTTAATATGTTTTGATAAATATTTAGAACTTTGTAAAAAGCAGGAATGAAAATTTTTCTCAACATTAAAGAACACTTATCATACAAAACACCATAAAATAACAAAACAAACACACGAGGAAACCTCACTGAGTTCTAATATTTAACTTTTGATAAAATAAGCAAAGCTCTTAAATTAGTTGAGGACAAATGTAGTCATTTTGCAAAACCAAAAAAATAAACAGTATATTGATGGATTATTATCTTAGGTTGTTAGAGAAACAAAACAAAACTGATCAAAAGAAGTCAAGAGGAAAAAGAGAAACACAACAAAGCAGTAACTGTCGCCCGAGGAGTGCGGCAAGTGGGGGCCACCGCGGGCTGCACAGCGAGTCCGAGACCAGCCTGCGCTACACACCAGGACCCCGTCTCAGAAAACAAGAAAAGAAAAAAGGAAATAATTTTAATCGTAAATATATTAAATCAATGAGCAATACAAAATACTGGCTTCTCAAAAGTCAAATTAATTTTAAAAATTATGACATGAATAAATCATTCAAAAGATGAGAAATGGAACAAAATTATATTACCTATAGTTACACTTTAAATTGAATTTCAAATTTAAGGATGAACACTGCATTCAGTGCCATATATTACACTAACTCTTCAATGACAGAGAATTTAGAAAGAAAATAATTTACTGAAATAATTAGTTAATAAAGGGTCAATCACTTTAAAATAGATTAAAAATATACATAAATATTTCCAGTAAAAGCTCATAGATCAGTAAGATTTTCTAGTATTAAATACAAATGTCTCTAAATCATTACAAGAGTTAAACACTAACTTACTTGACCACAGAATATTTCATTTTGCACTTTATTATTTTCATATTATTCAAGGTTCCATTTTGTCAAAATGTATTAAAATTATATTGCATTTTAATGCTTTAAATTGATGTAATGCTTTAAAGAAATGAAGATAAAAGTTCAGTAACATAAATTAATGACTGTGATATAGTAAACTAGAAAAAAGTTATAAAATTTAAATATTTTAGGTTTTTTGTCTCAGTTTATTACAAGTCTTGAAAGAAGTATCTCAGAGAATACAGCAGTAACGGAGAGCCACTGCATTTAACAGCACGCTTCTTCTGGTATGATAAAAGGCTAAAGACAAAGTCAGATACTAAATTTTCAGCCTAGTTATGATCTTTACTCGGCCTTAGGAGCTGCAGATTTCTGCACTGAGTGTCCCTAGAAGGTTTGATCATCTCTGGTGGTTGCTGACTTCTATGACCAGAAAAAATAAAACACTGTCTGGATTAACAGATGTCTGGGTTACTAACATTAGCCTCACAATAGTGGAACTTCTTCAAATTCCTTCTGGAATGTTTTTGTTTTCTATTACTTCTCAATTTTTAAGTACATGTTTGCAATCCATACAACCCACAATCCCCTTGGGGAGCGGGCGCATGTGCGTGATACTGTTTTCCTTTTTATAAAAATCCCTTCCCCTCCTCTCCCTCCTCATCTGTTTCCCCTTTCCACAATTTCATTCTTACTGATATTATTAACCTTAGCTCATGTTTATGCAAAATCATTTTGCTGACTTGATTAGGTTAAATTTTATTTCATTTTCTGAATCACTCCCGTCACCCACTCCCACCAACAACAAAAAGAAAACACATTTCACAGGGACCAGTGTATTTGGCTTTTCTGAAGTTGTTAAAATGATGATATTTGTTCCATAGACTCCCATCAAATTAATGTTTTGATATACTATTAAGGGCTTTCAATGGTTAATCTCAGTCACTGAATCATAGCGGAGGTTTAAGCCCGGCCAAAATCTTAGGAAGCCTAGTTTGAGGTAAGGACAAGTTCTGTACTTCCCAACTTACATAAAATCCAAATGGCTCCCTTTCAGAATGAGCCTTCCAAACTGTGCCTTGAGAAAAGGCAAAGAGTGAAATAAATAGAAACTTTCAACTTTGTGTTTTAATTATGTACATAGAAAGTTAGTTCCGTAATGTACAGAAAATATCATTTGCTTCTAAATGTTCAAGAATGCAAATGTGTGGAATGATGGCAATTATTATATAAAATAACGTAATAACAAGGTTATGAAGCAAGATCCAGCATCAAGGTACTGCAATATGCCTGTAGGCCTGCAGTGTCCAGGGGCTGAAAAATCGATTTCTGTTTCACTACTACTTCCAGCCATGAATGTAAATAACCGCAAACCTAGATGCTAAAACTTTCAGAGGAAAGTTGTAAATGTATTACATGAAGTGCACAAAATCCCACCATAAGTCTGTGTGACTAGGGAATCAGCAAGGCTGACTGAAAATAATGCCCCCATTTCTTTCTAGACAGATGAGGCCTTTAGTGGAAACAGGGGTTGCTAATTTGGAACATGCTGGCGAGACCACGTATGGAACTGCTGGGCAGGCAGCTGTCAACAGCCATCAGTTAGTAAAACATAACAAAACAAAGCAAAGCAAACTAGTATTCAGCCCCAAGAAACTGGGATTTAATCATTAAACTATTAAAATACTTACTTAAAATGAGAACAAATATTTCATATCCACAAGTCTCATTTATTTTTAAGCAGTTAGAACTTTATGAACAGCAAAACTGCCCAAACCTTCTAAGGATGCTTAGACAGAAATCCAAAAATCCTATGGCAAAATATAAATCCTTTCCAGGTTAAAACTGAACACTTTGACTCCTTCATGTAACACTTCCGTATACCACAAAGCATCTACTATTCCATCCAAAAATTTCACTGCTACTGTATTCTCCAAAATGTTTCCTCCTATACTTGTAATAAGCTGAAATGCAACGCCTTAAACATTTAAAGTTTTACTCCGTTTTTCTCATCTGTTGTATCACAGTCATTTGGTTTAATTACTGAACTTCCATCTTTACTCTTTAGTTAATAAATTAATTTAGTTAATACCAATATATTTTATTTTTATTTTAAAGAGAATTGGAGAAAAAGAACAATAGTAAAACGGCAGCCATATAGACAAAGCAAAGCAAAAGCATTAAGAACGATACAGGGCTGCAGGACGAAACGACAGGGATTAACTGGTTGTCATGCAACACATTTTTATCTTCATCAGAGTTGGTCAGATTACCAGATGTAAGAATGCAAGACTAATGAAACGATTAAAGAGAATAAAAAATACAAACAAAAAAATATAAATGACAGTTTCCCCAAACAAGATGACAGGAATTCAACAATGGTTGCTATGTTGCATATTGTTGTTTTCAAATTAGTTGTTCAGATTACCAGACATAAGCATGAAAAATTGATCAATAAATACATAAATAAAGCGTTAACAGTTCCTTTCAGTAAACCATTAGACATCAGCAGTACAGTTATCCCAGCCATCCTTACGTGTACATATATAATTTTTTCCCTTCCTTCTTTCTTTCCTTTTCTCCTTTCCCTAATCCCATTCGTCTCCTCTTTTGAGCAGTTTCTTTCCCTTTCCCAATATCTACTGTATGCTTTGGATTCCAGTTACTCTTTCGTGCCCTTACATACAAACATAGACCATACTCATGAGTGATATAAACGAATGTATTTTATATTTTACTACATTTGACACAAATGCCAAACATGTATTAGGAGAACAATTGTCCCCTTTTATGCTGAGCTAAAACATTCAAATTTCTAAATGTGCCTCAAATACAGTTCACTCACAAATACTGCGCATCTAACATTGTTTTATATAGTGTTTCATTTATTTATATTTGATACATTCGAGATCACTACTCTAGGATGGGGATAGCTGGGTTGAATGGGACCTCTAATCCTAGTTTACTGAGGAATCTCCAGACTGACTTCCACGTGGTTGTACATTTACACTCCTAGCCACAGTGGAGAAGGGTACCTTTTTCCCCGCAGCCCCTCCAGTGTTTATAACTGGTTGATTTCTTGATGAGAGCTATTCTTTCTAGAGTAAAATGGAATCTGTATACACAGGATAGCTAGGATAATTGTACTATTAATTTCTGTTCATTTATCAAAAGGAACTGTGTAATTGTGTAATTGTTTAAATGTGTAATTGTTTGATCAGTCTTGCCTATATTTAGTTACATGTACAACCATTTAAAAGATGACACTAGGTAATATAACAACCATTGTTAATACCCTACCACCATGTTTTGAAATTCTGTATTATTGTACTCTATCCTGTTTTATTAATACATTTGCTTTTGTTATTTTGGATTTTTTAATGCAAAAACAAAATTTATATGTATATATAAGGATAGCTGGAATATGTATATTGCTTTGTTTTTTTTTTTTTTTGGCGGTACTGGGGATTGAACTCAGGACCCTGCGCTTGCTAGGCAGGCACTTATTCCACTGAGCTATATCCTCAGCTCCTGGAATATGTATATTGCTGATGTCTGTGGTTTATTGAAAGGAACAGTCAATGCTTAAAATTTTCTCTTTTCTTGACCAATTTTGCAGCTTAAATTTGGTAATCAGAAGGACTGATCTGAAAACAACAATATGCAGTACAAGAACCATTGTTCAACTTCTACCACCTTGTATGGTGAAGCTCTGCATCATTTCCATTTTTTTTATTATTACTTGTTACTGTCTTTGATCAATCTTATGCTGTTATGTCTGATGCACTGAGCAGCTTCATTGAAGATAACATTATGTAATGTAGCAAGCATTATTAATTCCTATCATTTTGTTTTGAGGTCATGAATCGTTTTTGTTGTTTCTGTGTTGTTATGATTTTGTCTTCATTGTTATTTTGTTAGTTTTTTTATTTTTAATATAAAAAATTTTAAAAAGAGCACTACTCCAATTCCCCAGAATAGTTTACTACTAATGAGCAATCTTGCATTAAAAGAAAAGAAATTGCTTTTCACTTTGTAGAGGTTTTATATTTGTGTGTCTTTCCAAATACCCAATTCGGGCTTACCCCCAGAACATCATGCATCCTATCATTCACAGTGACAGTGTAGGGAGGAGGAGGAAAAACTCAAGTGCAACAGTACTCAGAAATAGTAACACTTCTACTTCAAAGATATTCTCAGTTTGTACTTACTCGTTGCCCTTATTAAGATGAAATGTAACTCTCAGTATATTAAAAAACAAAAAGCACGGGTGAATGAAAAACAATTGGCAAAAGAAAAAAGGAAAGATCCTCAAAGTAATTAGGAGGCAATTTGTACTTAAAAGATACTTTATACAAACGTATTTTTCAATGATAGTCTTATCTTGGGGTTTTTTAAAAAATATAAAGGAATTACATTGAAATTGTTAATATCATGAGATTAAAAAAATTATTAGAGAAAAAATACAGAAAAATAGATGAAAAAAATTATATCTTAGAAACTGGGAGAAAGCTATAAAATGTAAAAGTAACATTAAACTTAGTGAGGCTTATGTCACAAGACCTGAATTCTGGTCCTTTAGTAGCTGTGTATCAATAATGACCTTTCATCTCATGATACCCTTTTGGACAGCTATCAGTTTAATTATAAAATTGTTCATTGAAACTGCATGTTTTTAACCCACTTAATCTCATTTTCTTTTCTTGCCTCAGCATTTGAGTAGTTCTTTTCACAAATCTTTCATTGTGCAATATTTTCTAGAATAAAACTGAAATTTCACCCGTGATAGGGAAAAATACAAAAAGGTATGGATCCTTTTTAGGGTCACTCCTTTATCATTATAACTCAAAGGCTTCCAATGGGGAAAAACGTACCCTTGTAAATTCAAAGGCAAGCTAAAATAGCCCATGATACTCTTGAAAGTTTAACAGGAATCAAAGATTTTAAAAGTTCTTCCTATCTATATTGTGAGAAATTTATGGATAAAGTTATTTTATATACATATGTAAAAACTATTATTACATGGGTCTTAAGTATTTAATTGTGCCCATTTCAACATTTATGTGCCTAAATCCTCTAACTAACTCACAGCACTACACAGTGTGTGTTTCTGGACAGAAGTACTTAAGTTAAAATAAAGTCTTAGATCATAACTCACAAAAAAACACCAGGGGAAGAACATGGCAAAATAGAGAGAGAGGCCATGCACAAACTGAGGAGAGAGGCATGTGGAACATCCAACCTTGTCTATGCCTTGAACTGGAATTTCCAGGTCCAGAATGTGAGAAAATAAATTTCTGTTTTCAGCTCCCAAGGCTGCAGTGCTTTGTCATGGTGACCCTACAATGGCTATGTTTAGAAGGAGGACTCAAAAATGGCTTCTACTGATAATTAAATAAAAACATCGTGGAGTTCAGTCCAAACCCCTGCCTTAATGACTGAATTTATATTCTTCTTAATACTACAGAAATATAAAATAATAAAAGCAGTGAAGCGTACACACACACACACACACACACACACACACACAGAGTCGATTCACCTAAAGAGAAAAATAGCGGTCTGATAAATGTGCTGAGTTTCACATTTATGTTTCTCATTTCAAATTTAGAAAGGTTCCTAGAGCGATCCTCGGAGCAGTTTTGCTGCAGTAAATACAGACAAATAACCATCTGCTCCACCACTCAAAACAATACTTACAAGCATAAGTTCAATTCATAGTTGTTATCCATTCTGGGAAAATATTCTCCACAAGACCTATATTATTTAAATAACACTTAACCTAAGATTGCTAATCTGATATCCTAGATTTTAGAATACACAAAAAGAAAAAAGGTACCTAACATGATACATCAGAATACAAAGAATCTGTAAAGAATTCCCATAATCAATACTCAATATCCTCAAGCATCGATAGTTTTATCAAAATAGATTCTACTCCAATTCTTTTTAGAGAAGTATGTCAAAATTATACATTCCTAAGAGACATATTTTCCCTGGATTTGTGAAAGAAACATGAATAAAAACCACTAAGACATAAACATTATAATTTTCTAAAGTAATCTTTTAAAACCTATAGAACAGAAAATAGTCCTTGTAATATATTTAAATAAAATTATTGAATAAAACTTTTCTACAGAGCTTATCTATTAGAAAAATATCTAACTTTTATTTATGTCAGCTTTTGAAATCACCTCCCATTTCTTCACCTATCAGTCCAATCAAGATTGTCTTACCTTAGGTATTTGTTTGTTAGGAATTGGCTTGTTGCTGCTGCTAGTAAGTGCCACACACAAAAATAGAAAACCAAGGCAGCAGTGCAAGTTTCATTCTTTAATCTGCATGGAATTTAGAGCTTAATCCAAATAGCCACTTTACATATTTATTTCACACGTAATTTATTTGGAGTGACAATACAATGTTCAAATACTACTTATTACGTCTACTTGGGCCAGGCATATTGTAGGTTCTGAAGATACAACAATTAACCAAGCACAAAAATCCCTGTCTCTTCCCAGAATGTTTACTATTTTATTTTCAATAAACAGGTAGTAGCTGTACCATTCAGTTTATAATGAGAACCTGCAGTTTTATACATTTTTTTTCTTTTTCAGAAAGATGCCAAGAAAATTTCCTCTCATATCATTGTACTCTATGTTTGTATCACATTAAATATAATCAGTTAGTAATTAATTATTAAATATGCGCAAAACAATGACTGTATTTCTAACACCTAAATCCTTCCGATGAAAACCGTACTATAAAGCTATATGCACATTTTTCTTACTGTAGCGCCTCTAATTCAAATAATTCAGTCAATAATATGATAGGACAAATCCATCTCCACTCTCCCCCACCCCCTCCGCTGTTCCTCTTCCTTTCCTCGTGCTTTTGTGCACTACCTTTTGCACTTTCTAGAACAAGTATTAAAGGAATCATGAGTCGTTGTTATAAAAAATTACTCTAGATTGATTACTTCCTAGTTCAGTAACACTGACCGTTCTTAAATTGGTTTCACATTGTACATGTGTAAGGAATCACATAATCAACATAATGTCACCCTCAACTTTAAGATGTTAAATTATTCGACTATTCTCTCCAAAAAATCCACTGCCAGAATTTTACACTGGAATTACAAATTATAAAGTAATGTGTAAAATTCACAGTTTTGATCGATGAGTTAAACAACACCAGGGGCTAGAGTATATTACAGCTAATGGTTTGAGTTTGCTCACCCCTTGCTATCATCAGAACTGATTCAAAATTGCCGAAAAATGCAAACTGACTTCTGTCTCTTTTCTTCTAACCCACTTTATAGGAAGCAAATGAAGGACGTACAACTGCGTAAGCTAATGAGGCCAACTTAGTCAGAGCATAAATACCAGAAGTCGCTGGTATTTCATCCATGTAGCACCAAAACTCTCAGTTCATAAACAAATGTTACATTGCTTCAGGAGCTAATCTTAAGTGATCTATGCTGTTAGTTCCATGAAGAAAATGAAAGTTCATAGAAATAATTCAAATTAGGCAAGGTATCTAGCAACATTCTGCACATTCACCCAAAGGTGACAGTCTAACAGCACAGCATTCCCAAAGGAGCACCTACAGAGAAAGACAGAAAGGGGCAGAAACCAGCAGCAAACCTGTGGTAACTTCGCTCCCCTAAAGGATTAGTTACTTGAAAGGACAAAAATTTTGCATAGTTTACAAACAAATTTCTATCTGACAAGTACTCTTGCAATATAATGCTCTTTCTCCTCAAATTCCATTAGCTTCCTGGATGGTTTAGAAGTGTCAACATTTTATGTCATTTCAATATCCACACATTTTTATGTACAATTAAATAAGACAGGAGTATAATTTAAATCCACTTTGAGATTTTGAGATAATTACTGCATCCACAAATTTTCCCTTAGACAGTCATTTGAATATTATGGTCACTGCCTGGTGAAAGTACCAATTTTTGTAAAGCTCTTAAAGATTTAAAAAGTTAATATTCATATCCTTTGAAATTTGTATGCTACAGATTATGTCGTGAACAATCCATTTTCGTGATATATGTGTGCCCTCAGTTATCACCTGTGCCTTGAAGCTGAATAGTAATTTCTCCTGCGGGGCCGGAAGCCCAAGTCTTTCCCAATATTTATCTGCATATATTTCCATACATGACTAGTCTATAACTCAGTGTTTCCTTAACTGCTGACTTTTATCTGGCATGACCATTAATCAGTGCTCTCCTTCACAATGAATAAACACCTCTAACTATAGGGTGGACTTACAGTTCTAGTCTACAATGTTAGAAACTGTGCTTGGTAAACTTGAGAGGGGAAACTTAAAGGAATGGGTGATTATTTTCATTAAATATTGGTTGAAAACTATATTTGCTCATAATTTTTCACCTTTTTGGAAAGGGAATTTTTCAAATTTTATGTGTGGGGGAGTACGAATTTTTAATAATTGAATTTGATTTCTGATACATCATAAAATATGTGTCTGATTTTCAGGGCTTTACTTGGGACAACATGGAATACATTTTTACCAAAAAGTATCTTTAATAGTAGTTAGTCCAATATACCATCACAGTGATGGCAGCTTTGTCGTGTCCTCTATGTATTATGGGTTCAAATATTAGTAAACAAAAGCCAAGACTCCTGTCTATCAGATAATGGATGATGAAGAAGCAATTTGAAAGATGTGGCCTTTCACCTAAACAGGTATGTGAAAAACGACAGCTTCGTAAAGTCGTTACGGGGGCCGCCCAGGTGGGTGGCTCACCTGTGCACGCTCTAGCTTTCCCCGTGCTTCACCTCCCTTTTACACATTAAAAAGAAAACAAAAACTGGCAGCAAAAGGTGAACCTTTCTCTCTCTGAGCATCCTACTACTTTATGTCACAGATTGATCATTGCTTTTAAAGTAGCTAATTCCATCATGCTTTACCTAGATTTCAAGGGGAAATAAAATTTTAAAAAACATAGATTCCAAAAATATTAACATTTATGGTAATTTTCACCATACTTTTCCCCTAGGCCAAGCCCACTAATAGCGTCGCTGTAGTACTGAGTTACAAATTCAATAATACTTAATCATACTAGCGGCATGGATAGCCTTAAAAAAATCAGTAAAGTTTAATCTTCAAGATTATACTTGCATGTTATATTATGTTTATATAGATCATATGTGTTATGTTCACATATATTTTAATGTGCCAATAATCTTCCAAATTTTTCTAGAATTTAAACTTCATACAGACAGGGACTAAAAGAATATAAAGTATTAAATAAGTATTCAACGAACTTCTCTCAATCACTCTACTCCAACTTTACTAAAGATGTAACAATCACATTTTATACTTTTCTAATAGAAGTCAAGCCTCTGAAAATACAGATCACTTACCTTTAATAAGCCAAACAGTGCCACATGTTGTACTTTCACGTGTGTATACATGTTGCGACACTGTGCATAACACCTCTCAATTGGATCAAGAATTGGCGCCTTTGTCAACGGAAGTGCTGTTTCAAGTTCTTTTTTAGAAAAATCAGAGTGTTATCATGGTCCCCAACAGTAAGGAGATAGATAAACACAGTAGAAATTTGTAACTTCCTTAATGACACCATCAATCTTGATTAACGTCAAGAACCCTGATCTACCATGAAATATTTGTTTTCATTCCATGTATCATTGTGTATCTATTCATTGAGTCACGTTCATTCCCAGATTATACTTTATGACTTTGTAGGTGAAATAAATTAGACTCACACGTCTGGTGTCCAGTGTATGAATTATAATAATCTTCTTCACTTTTCCTAAACATGTATGTTTATGTTATTTTCCTCTTTTAGACACAATCAGATTTTGCTTTGCTAGCTTTAATGTTCATACTTTAACAATGCCATTTATCAGTCTGTACTCTTTCATAGCATTGAGAAAAAACTGACCCATGCTTGGCACCGTAACTACAAAAATGAAGCTAGGAAGTAATGGGCTTACTAGGAAAGTATATGACATGCGATGCCCCTTAAAATGAAAGACTCTGGATTACGTCACAGAGTTACGATCCAAAGAACATCTCTTAGCTTATGTATTTTGCTCCAGTAGCCTTCCTATTTTTCCAGTTAAGCACACACTCTATATTTCTAAAATTGTGTAAAGATCAAGGAGCATTTCTAAAGAGATGAAAAATGCCACCACCTAAGTAACAGCAGCAATGAATGTTCAGAGCACAATACCTAAAATTCACTGACTTTTCTGCGTCAAGCACTGCAGTTAGGTGTTTAAATGTACTGTTTCATTTAAAAGCACAATAAATTTTTGGAAAAGTATTATTATCTTACAAAAATGTGGAAATGCAAATAAAATGTTTCTACCAATTTGAAGTGGATGAATGAAGCCTCTGTGGTCTCCATGTCCAAATTTTTATGAATATTTATTTTTGATAAAAATTCAGATAACAATTAGGCAAGAAAAATAGAAAACCTGTGGCCCACAAATAATTTCAGCTATTAAATTCTTAGAGAACGTTTCTGTTTCATATGTAATAATTTGTAATTCCACGTCCAGTAATCCAAGAAGTCAGTTTCTTTTCTCAAATTTCAATCATTTTGGTACATTATAGCTATTGTATTAATACACAACAAAGAAGGCACTGCTTCCATGTGCTGCTGTGTTTCCCAGTACCAACCAAATTATCTGAAATTACTATGCTGAACACATAACACGCATTTTCTCCAGCGTTCCCTGCACCAGCACGTTTGGCTTTATTATCCCTATTGTATAGAAAAGAAAGAAAAATGGACTCAGGCACATTAACCAATTTTTTGACACTCAGCTGTTAAGTAAAAGGGAGATTCAAGCTTTCTGCTTCCCATCTCTGTATTTCTGTCTCATGCCTCTTTCTGTGTCCGTGCTGATGAGTGACAATGATTACTCAAAACAGGAAATACACACCTGGGTAAATGTTATTGCATTTATAAGTGATATATCTATACATAACCATATATACGTCCTCACACACATATATTAAATACAGGTCATCAGTATGACAAAACTGAAAACAGGTACTCAATTTTTCCATGTTTCTAATTTTGGGGATTTTCACCTTTTAAAATAATGTTTTTCTTGCTCACTGAAGACAATGAAACAGACATTCTGGGAGTGTTAATAGTATGAATGTATCCCTCCTTTCTCAAGAGAGTAGTATCTCCAGGGTGGTAAGATAGCAAAATCTCTACATGCCCAAGTGTGGGATATACAATAGCGTAGTATTTTTCACGTAACCCATGCATGGCCCCTATCTACATTTGTAATATGCGTTCATTGCTACATAAGTCGTAGGTATGTATGAAGTGTGCCGGATGGATCAGGTTTTGTGGATTAAACAGAGTAGACTAAGAGCTGGGAAATTTCACTCTTATAAATATAATTCTAACTGTGTATGTGGCTAGGTATCAATTTCTTTATCTAATACATTGAAAACTGGGCTGGGTTATAGTTCAGTGGCACAAGCACCTGTCTGGCAAGCACAAGGTCCTGAGTTTGATTCCCAGGACAAAAAAAAAAATAATACATTGAAAATTAAAGTGCAGAAGACTTCTGATTCCATTCTGACTGTAAGGTCTTATGAAGGCTCTGCTTTGGGGCACAAAATGTAAGTGGTACTAAACGTGTGCCTCGCGTTCACAATATTCACGCTGCTGAGGAAAACCCACCTTCAAGCTTCAGCTGTACTAACTTCTCTCTTTTATCCACGAGCACTGAGGTTGAACCCATGGTAGCTGCACTGAGCTGCACCCCTCACACCCTTATTAATTGTTTTATCTTCTGAGACAGTGTCTCACTTGTTGCTATGAAGCTCAGTCTGGACTCAGAGTTTTAATCCTCCTGCCTCAGTTTCCTAAAATAGCAACAGGCACCACCATGTCTGGCAGTCACTTAGCTTTCCGCTGAAGATTAATGCCAAGAAGCATATAAACATTTGCAGTTATTTCAAATTTTGTCGGTTAGGCTTTTGTCAAGGGTAAACCAACTTAAGATATAGGCAAAGCATTTTAATTTATCCATGATTAACAGTGCTCTTAATCACACAGCATCTCAGTCAGGCGGATTATGCTCTCCTACACAAGCGGAAACACAATTCTTTTCGAAAATCACTAGGAATTTTTCTGTTAGGAGCATTAACCTGAGCTCAGTTTGACTTGTTCCCATTATATTATGTATGTAGGTTAAAATGTAATGCTCTAGCAATCTATTATATCATGAGTATTCAATGGTTTTATATTTTGCCTTATAGAAGTTGGGAACATTATAATCCATTTAAACTGAGCAAAACAGTTAAAATTAAACATGTTATGGAAATTAGTATGTACTTTTTCTTTAATTATAGACTCTAAACCATATAACATCTAGTATGCACACCTGGAAAATAACGAGTGCTCATCAAAGCACACAGCAACAGAGAACACTTTACATGTAGTGGTAACTGTCATGTTCAGCCCAGGAATATACTTTAGTGCTGCTTGAAATGTGACTCATTACCTGAGGGAGCCATGCAGTTCAGACTTGATGACACATAGTTAACACACAGTATTGCCACATGAATGAAATAACTGTACATATATATATATATATATATATATGTGTGTGTGTGTGTGTGTGTGTGTATCCTATGTCATTATTTTTTATATATATTCAAAAACAAAAGTTAATTTTCAATCAATCAAAACAAAATTTTAAACTTGATAAAGGCAAAAAATATTTTTTACTGGCCCAACCATAAGTTGTATTACTACACTTCCATGTTTCATTATGCTTTTACTCAAGAGATAAATATGCCACAGAATCCACAGAATCCACCCTCAATCCACCCTTCATTTGGCTAGTTTCTTCCTCCATATAGCACAGTCAGAGGACTTAAATTTTAAGAGATGGCACCCCTGCAAAGTAACAGCTCTTCAGTATCAAAGCTTATTTCTGGTTAAGGAAAAGACAGAGAAAATATAAGAAAGCCTGCGTGTAATCTGTCTCACCAGAGCTAAACTGAGAATAGATAAGAACACCCTGAGACACACGAAGATAAATAAAGATAGAAACAGGAAGCAAAAAGTGAAAACTCAAAGCTAAGTCTGGCTAAAAAGCTACAAATTCAGTACTACACATCCTTTTAGCTATTGAAATATCAAAATTTGAAAATATTAAGCCTAAAGAGAATATGATGAAATGCTAGCTCATAATTTTATCTAATCCTCTTGTCACACAATCTGCCAATACATATCTCTAAAATCAAAATTATTAACAATGCTTCATTTGAAAAGGCCATTATCTGCACTTTCCAAAGAAATTAGAGTGCAATTTTTATGCTAATAGTTCAAATTGAGACGCTACAAAAAGAAAGATAAAAACCTATCAAAGATCCAGTATGAACTAAATTTTTGAATAAATTATGGTACTATGACAGATTATGGCATTACAGTGAAGAATCTGCTTCAGAAAATCAGGTTACTTAACTTACTATGTAGTCCAATAACTCTTTTGAATGGGTTCAAAATATTCAGCAATATGTTAATGAATTAGTCAGCATATATTATATACACTATTTTCGAGAGACTGTGCTATTTTTATTATGCTATACAGAAAATTAATTTAAACTCTTCACAAGTAACTACTTTTAAGATAACCACAATGTAATAACTATTTTTATTCTCTTATTATTTATGAAATTTTCTTTTATTTTCTTCATAAAATAGAAAAACAGTTTTGGCACTACAGACCTCCGCCCCAAAATAATCTTGGGGAACCCTCCTGTTTGCTGAATATTTTTATGGCGTAAGACAGTTACAGTAAACACTGTCCTTTGATCTAATGCCTCAATGATTTAATGGTAAGTACTTTTATCTCTACTGCCAGAACCAATAGAGTTCAGTAAGGGATTAGAGGGAAAATCTTTTAAAAAGGAAGTCCTGCTACCTCATTATGACACATAAGATTTAAATTAAGTGTCTCTAGAGTGAAAAAGAGTGGGAAGAGCAAAATTTGGGAGTCTAATGGGGAAAAATCTGGAGTTTGCTTTGGAGATATTTCAGAGGCCTGACAGGCCTCCATGAGAAGCCCCCCAGTAATGGTAGTCTGTGTGTCTGGAGTAGAGGAGAGTTTTATGGGATGGAGAGAGATTTGATAGTTCTGTGCATTAATAGAGCTTAAGGCTCTAAGTAAAATAAAATAAATAACTATAATAAAACCTTAAATAAAGTAATAAAAGGTATATGTATAAGCAAAGTGAAAACGGAAGTCTGAGAAATAACCTCCAAAACATGCCAAATACTGAGTGACACGGGCATGAGAAGTACCTGACGAGGGAGACTTGCAGGTGGGGAAGAGCACAGATGAATCTTCTCTAGAAATCAAGGGAAGTATGCACAGAGGAGGGAGCAATATCTAATAATTACTAAATGGCAAATACTGTAAATTTAGTCATTGGATATAGGGTATAGAATGTGCCAATATAATGTAGAGGGTGTACAGAATAGCTTAGGGTTTAGTCACATACGCTCACTGGACCAAGAGAAAAGTTACACCGTGACTACATAACACATCCCGACCCACAGAGTTAATGTCAGAAGTGGAGTTCAGGAAGACCTCCAGCTAATACAGAACCTGAACGGTTTTCTCAAGACAGAGAAGGATGCAGGGGACTGCACAGGACCAACACTAGGACCTTCCTCATTTCTAAACCCAAAATTACAAATTTTCTTTGTAATTATCTTTAAAGTTACATTTCATTTAACAAGATTCCTACCATACCTTTTATCATTATTTTTAAGATCGTTACTAAGAGCCTCACATGACTCTCTATCATGCAATAATTCAAATTTTAATCATTTGTAGTTTCAGAATAGCATTTCTGAAGATTTACAATGTCCCAGAACACATTTATTTTCTAAAACAGCAGTCATCAGTGTCACGTCCCCACGATGCCAGGAAGCACGACTGCTCCTAAGCACACTCGGTTTCAAAGGAAAGCAAGCGGGGACCACCTACGCTCACATACGCAAGGATGGAGGCAGGACTTAAGACAAATGCAGATTTTACAGAGGGCAAGAGTCATCTGCTAGCCATAACATTTACTGCTGAATAAAGGTATTCATGAAAGAGCATGTGTTCCTTATTTCAGCTGTATCTCACGTCCTGAGGCAGACACACCCGCTATCCCAGCATATTACGTGTACCAGACTGACTTAGAGAACCTGTGACGAGTGAACGAATACTAAGGCTGCACTCAAAGAAAGCAACAAACCACTATCACTTTATTTCTACCACATTCTACTGAATAAAGAAAAAATAATTTTTAATTTACATCTCTATTCAATTACCACTAAATTTCTGGGAATTAAAAACATTAAGCCTTTCAAGAAAGAGAAGGTAGGAAACTGGTGTAGAATTTCATTACTTTATTATTTCCTGAGCTGTTAGCAATAGATTTTCCTCATCTGTGTAATCTGAGCATCTTATGAAATTAAGAAGAAGCAATTAAATGTTTTTAACACCTTGGCATTTAGCTTAAGAGCCAGCTCAAATTCTTTTTCCAGTTTCATAATTTTATACTAATCCTCCACCCATAATGTTTTCCCTCCAAAATTTTAAATCATTAAAATCTGAAGATTAAGGAAATCATCCTTTCCTTAACCCAGTATTACAGAATAATCATTAAAATTCCATAAATACAATTCCTTAACAATTCCAAAGGGATTATTTGATTACTTCTGCATGTAATAAATATGCTCTTAATTTTTTCTCATTCATCTTCTACGAAATAGACCACCTACACTTTACAAACTTTCACTTAGCATAAAGTTAGATCTATGCAGTCAATAATGCATGAAAAAGTAACACCCGTGTCTAATGTGTTATAATGGCTCACTTGGATCTCTGGTACTGGTTAAACTTTTCATTATCACACAAATACAGAAAGTAGCTTCAATTGTCTCATGGAAATGTTTGCTAGTAAATCCACCAAAAGCAATGTGCAAGATACAAAAGGTAATCTTGTTAGCCATTAGTCATAAACACAGACACA
Source organism: Dinomys branickii (assembly GCA_004027595.1). Classification (NCBI taxonomy): domain Eukaryota; kingdom Metazoa; phylum Chordata; class Mammalia; order Rodentia; family Dinomyidae; genus Dinomys; species Dinomys branickii. Next base: position 41,317 of record PVLD010002674.1, on the reverse strand, counting down.
CACACACACACACATACACACACACACACACACACACACACACACACACGTGCGCGCCTGTATGTACACTTATAGGGCTACTTCCAGGAAAAAAAATGTTAGGATGCAAATAAGTAAATCAAGGAAACATACGCTTTGCTATTCAAAAAATCCTGATTTTACTGTACAAAAAAATCCTAATAAAAATTTTGCTGTCACAGCTACTGAGTTTCACTGTACTTCTGAAGCAGTAACTATAATAGAACATTAACCAGTATGACTGCAAAAATCTTTAACCATCCAAATCCCTGAGAGGCAGTAAGAAATGTCAATAAAATGAGAACTGGCTATGTGATGCATTTTCATTTACATATGCTTTTAAGGGTAGTCAGATAATGTGAATTGATTTCCCCTTTGATGAATTCCTCAGTTTGTATTGGAGATTTAAATGCATACAGACTCGGTAGTAAAAAGATAGAAATCTCCTTGAAATGAATTTTGACATTCTCATATGAGATTTTTCTTCCCTTTTGTATTTTCATGTTTTATACAGTTGAGGTCATTTTCTTCCTTACTGTGCATACATCTAAAATTGAAAATTCAAGTATTAGATATAGCCAGATATGTAAATATTCTCTCACACGACTCATCAAAAATCATTTAAGGAAGAAAATAAGTCCCAACTGCAACTTTAATCCCATTAATTTATACAAAGAAGAAAATGCTAACTGAAATCCTCTTTGAAAGTCTACCAGGTGTAAGGTAAAACTTAAAACCCTACTGGTAGTCGCAGATATAGCTCAGTGGCACAGCGCCTGCCTGGGAAATGCGGGGTCCTGAGTTTGATTCCCAGTTCCTGCACAAAAAAATCCTACTGGTAGTAGGTAAGTTTTTCCTAACATTTGTTAAGGACCTGGACTGTCTGGAAGCCAGGTACCATATGTACTGTATATACCTTTTGTGTTCATTGAGACTTCATTTACTTTTCAAAATTTGATGTGTAAATAATCTAGATTTCGATGATGCTACATGTCCTTGGGCCAATGAAATGATCATTCTCTGTATGTGTCTTGTTGCATAGACTCTTGTTGAGTTTTTGTTCAATGATGAATTCATATTCTGCCATCTTACCTATTTCATCCCGAGCCTCTTACAGACAAATATCATTTGCAGCATTTTAACAAGTATGCACGACATTTAGGATAGATCTTCACTAAACATACCATCTCTGTTGAAATGATGTGAAATATAAAACAGTAATTCTAAAATGATGAAGTTATTTACTCTGAATTTTACTACTTTTTCTCAAGTAAAGAATTAAAAATTGAAAATGAATACAAAACCATTCAAATCACACATTTAATAAATGGAAGGATAATCTTGCTGCTTAAATTTGACAACCACATAATCTTTGTCAATATGCTATATTGTTTATGTCGTCAGAATAATTTTCTGCTGCACTTTCGGAGCCATTATTCTCTACCAGCATATGTCATGTGCAGTCTGAACCACTTCCTATCCTACCACTGTTACCAAGAACAGTTTGACATAATTCACAGTTTATGAAAATATTTTCCGATGCAAGCCATTATTTCAAATACTCTTTACAAATATTGTTTTATAACTTTCACAAATAAAAAATAATAATTAAATAAACTGCAATAGTATTGTATGTTCCCAAGAGAGGATATCTTACATCCCAAATCTTTAAATACATATTATGCATATTATAAAGATTACCTAAATAAATTGCTCACATTTCATGTAATGGTATAGCTTATGAATTCAAATGTGCATTGTCCAATGATTTGCCAACAAATTGTGCTACGCAACCAACAACCCTGAGTCTGTAAGTATAAGAGCTTCCAAAATGGTCCCGGGATTGCACATTTTTCAGCAGTTTTTCACTCTGGAGATACAAATTTCATGGGAGATAAATACTAGTCTAATATTTCCAAAAGAATTATTATTTTTTTTTCTAATAGATTTTTTGGAACAATGTAAAGTCTCTAAAATAACTTGGCAAATAGTACAGAGGGCTCCTATGCAAACTCCCTACTATACCGCATTCCCTATATTCTTACCATTTTGTAATAACACGGTAGTTTATTACAATTAATGAAAGAAAAATGACTTGCTGTTACCATGTAAAGGTCATACCTGACTCAGACAGCCTTCTTTTATCCTGAAGTCCCTTTTATAGTCATAATGTCAACAATGTTCCAAGTAACCATCATGGCCATGTAGACTTCTCTTGGCTGAAACAGTTTCTAGAACTTCCCTTGTTTTTGATTATCTTGTCAGTTTTGAAGTGCACTGGTTAAATATACTGTAATGCCTCTCCTTTGAAATTTGATTTATTTATGACTGGGGCTATTGGTTTTAGGAAGCAGATCAGAGAGACAAAATGCCATTATTACAACATCCTATCAAGCGTACAGTGTTTGCCAGTTTTCTCTGCTGAAACAATGTCCATGTTCTTGGGCCCTCACCATTCTGTACTTTCTGAGAGGAAATCACTATGCATGACCAACAGTCTACAGGGTGAAACGACGCTCCTCCCTCTTTAGTGTGCTTGTATACTGCATTTGGAAAAAATGGTCATTTTGAATAAATATTTTTAACATACTTATTTCCAATAAAAGCAAACATGAATTTCCTTTCAATTTAATCCTGAAGCTCAATTTGTTTATAGCATTCACTGTATTTTAGTGTAAATTTTATATGTCTAATGCAATTGGATACACGAACAGAGGTACTTTTACAAAATAGTTAAAATTCTAGCAAGTCTGTGAAACATGCAATTTCCTTTGCAACAAACAGGGTTAGCAAGAAGCACATTTGAGTTAAAGATTGCTTGTTCTCTTCATAAAACATATCTGATATGCCTCGAGATTATGGGGGCATCTCCAAATATTCCTATGGATCACTGAATTATATTTTAAATTTTGTGTCAGGTAAATGATTTTTATCATTATATTTCTATAATGATTTTTTAAAAATTTTATCCTTTGGTTAATCCTCTTCTATTCTCTCTTCCTGTTTCTTCTCCTGCCGGTCCCTCTCTGTCCCTGTGTGTCTGTTTCTCTTTCTCTCTTCCCTGCCTTCTTCCCTACCACCTTCTTGTCCCACATTTTCTTCCCAATACACAGATAGATACACAAAAAAAATTTCTTCTAGAAACAAAAAGGAATGAAGAAAGTCCATGAGCACACAATACCATCCTAGTTGCTTCCTCATTGCTGGGACAGAATACCTGACACCCACAATTTAGGGAAGGGGATGTTTATTTTTGCTTACAGTTGCAGAGATTTCAGCCTGTATCAGCTGGCTCTAAGACAGTGGGACGTGGCATAGGAGAAACTCTTGGCATGGAGGCAGAGGACCATCAGAGAAGCCGGGAAGGAGACATGCCCTTCCAGCCCACATCCCAGGGACCAACCCCCTCCAACAGGGCTTCAGCTCCCAGCCTCACACACTCAGCTGTAAGCTGACCAGTGGACTTACCCACTGATGTTTGTTCCCCCGTGTTCCAGCTTGTGTCCAGATGTCCCCGGAAGCCTCGTGCAGTGAGAGGTGGGGTTTTTTCAGAAGTGGCTGGATCTAGAGTGTGTGGTGCTGGGATTACTGGTGTTTGGCACCACCCTAATCAGAATGGCCTACATGGAATACAAAAGGAACACCAGAAAGCTGAGGCACTTGTTGGGCTGCTTGCTTGCTCGCTTTGGTGCCTGCTGCCTGCCAGGAACTGTCTTGGCCTTTGCAATGCCCCTCTGCCAAGCTACCCTGCCTTGAAGCAGCGGATTATGGCCTGAATGCTGTACAAACTGAACTAAATAAACTTTACCCTTTAACTTTGGGTGTCAGGCATTGTGTCTCAAAAACAAGAATGTAACCCAGTAATTAAGATAACTCCCCAGGATCCAGTAACTTCCCCAAAGCCCCATGTGTGACCTCAAGATATAAACCAAGATAAGCACAGTGTATAATTTAGTTATCAATTCTCAATTCTCATGGGGTGGGCAGCTTCCTGATATACGTTTTTAAGTGAAACTATACAAATCATATTTACTTAGAACAACCTCATTTCTCATAGTTCTCACATTTTAAGAGGGTAGGAGGCCCAAAAGGAAGACATCAACAATTTACTAGCAAGGACCTTCTTGCTCCCACTGTGTGTGAGGGAAGTCAGAAATGAAATCTGGCGTAAGCCAACAAAACAGTACATAAAGCTGCTGTTTAGGGCCCTTCACGCCTACCTCCTTCTTAAAAGCTCCTTCCTCCAGTGCCCTCACAAGGACAACACTGGAATTTGGGAGGGTCACATTCAAGCCATCACATATGTAAAGCCATGTATTTCAGTAAATAATGACCTAATGTGTTCAAATGAACTCAAAGCCCTAAGGTAAGACCACCCAAGTGTCTATAGATAAGATAAACAAGATACCTCCACTAAAGGAAATACATGTAATATAATTTCCAAGTCTTTCTCAAGAAAAAAATATATTATTTGGCTGTAAGATTGTTTCTTCATTATCATGGAACTGTATTAAGAAGAATTTTGACATTCTGATCTTCATACTATTTACTCAATTTTTTCTACATCAAAATTAAATATGAGTTTATCTGTATTATTTTACTACTGAGTAAATGTACCAAAGAATTTCCTTTCTTGATGTTGATGGAGACAAAGAAATGGTTCAGAGAAAGATGATGATGTCAGAAGAAAATAAAAAAGAAAGCTTATACTCTAAAATTCTGCCCAATCGCTTCTCGGCCTTTTGGCTAAGATCAAGTGTAAAATTCTGCCCAATAAAACAATCCTTCATTTTTTTATAATAGGCTAAAGGTTTCATATTTTTAGCAAATACATTCATTTCCTGAGGAGTTATTGAAAATATAAAAGTAGAAAAGGAACAATTAAAGATTAAACCATGCATGTATAACCCTTATTTGATTTTGAACCTGTCTGTGGGATTCTATTTGCAAAATGTTTCAGGCAAGACAAGTCACACTAAAAGACTTGCCTAATATAGCAAAATCACAGGTACGCCACTTACAGAAATTAAGTTCCACTCCTGATGGCTATATAAAGAGCTGTATTGCAAAATCGGTCTGACTAACATCACATATTAATTATTAGGAGTGTAGTTTGCCTTGTTCCAGAATAACAAAAACTCACATCATGCCTTTAAGCTCAAAATTAGCATATATAAATATATATTACTGGCTGCAATTAAAATCAAATTTAAAGTACACAGAATTTCAGACCTGCATTCAATCATATGTATATTCTCCCAAGATATTAGAATTGCCAAAGAAATATATTGCTTAAAAATTGTTTAAATTATACTCTTTCCACTGGATGTTTAATAAAAATAATCACTGTGCCTTTGGACTACAACTGCTAGAATCAATACTAAATATTTTAAAGGGCGCAACAGAAGGGCTTTGTAGCATGTTAATTAAGCCATAGTCCCTTAGAAAAACAAAGTCAGTAATTTGATTAAAACACATAACAAAAAATTACTTCCATTTTTAAATGTTTTTATTATTCACCAGTTAGAAGATACAAAGGAAGTCATCTTATAAACCAGGAAAGGACAGGTGATAAAAAGACTGAAAATGTTACGTGTCATTTCTAAGAAATCTGTGCTTTTTGAAAATAAAGGCTTGTGTAACCCACCATTACTTGTAGCTCTACTTAGGTATTTCTTTCTTCAGTGCTCCTTCTATTGATCTGTATTCATAGAATAACTCCCGGCTGTGATTGGACTTTGCTTTTAACCTCTCTTAGGTCTGGCCCACAGACTGCAGGGCACAGAAGTGTTTCTTCTCCTGTGTAGAATCATGTTCCTCGGGCCTTATTGTCACTGTCTTCTACTCTACTTAATTTCACTGGACAAACATTGACTCTTCCAATAGATCGATGGTTTTCACACTTCTTTTAGCAGTTCAACACTGATATTTAATGAGAAGGAAATAAAAGCACTTCAGCATGAGAAGACAGCATGATGAAGACCAGGTGAAAGGGAAAGTGCCGCATTCGGGCCCTGGTATAATGCTGTGAGTTCCTACATCACTGCAGCTTGCCGAGTTTCAGGCTTTCCAGTGCGTCACACTTTCCTCTACAGCCTCCAATTTGATAAAGCGTCTCTGCAACAACGATACCTTATCCTGCTCGTTTATCCTTCATGCTAAAATACCACCTCTCTGGGAGGTCTTTCAACTTTCAACGTAAGTTCTCCATCCGCCGATGACACACGACTCCACTCTTTACTAAAAATGAAGACCAGAATTTTCCATCGCAGCACATGCTACCTGGCTCAGACGTGATACTTGTCTTAGTTACTTTTCTCTCGCTGCCGAGACAAAATACCTGACGTGCAAAGGCAAAGGACAAAAGGTTTATTTAGCTCACAGTTTGTACATGTTTCAGCCCATAGTCCCCTGGCTGCAAGGCAGGGTGGCATGTCAGAGGGGTGTCACGGGGGAGAGGGAGTCCATGAGGGGAAGGTAGCAAAGCAAGCACAGGACAAGGCAAGCCTCTTTCTGGCCCTCAGGTGACATCCAAGCTCCTGGGACTGATTTAGTAATCACCCCCCCATTAATCCTAGCACTGGACCATCAATCAGTCACACTCTGTAGATTCACCCACCTCTGACTAAGCCCCACCTGTGACTGCACGAGGCTCTGGAGACATCTAGACACAGCCATAGCACTACTGCAATCCTAGAATTCACAGCAAACTTGCAATATATATTTTCTAGAAGGCAAGTATCTTTGTACTTCCTGCTAATGAAATGGGATTTTGTAATGAAAACAATGGGGAACAGTGACTACTAAGTAGGTCACCGATAAAGATCAGGTTGGTGTGTCACCCCAAATTGTGAGCAACGTAGAGAACGGCTTAGAAGTTAAAACAGACAAAACTGGCGGTGTCCATAACACAAGGGAAGAGAGTGGGTGAAGGGTTGGGACTGGCTGTTAGAAGAATCCACTTTGAGAATCCCTTTCAGAAAATGCTCTGCTACGCTATTTTTGAGGAGGACACTGCACCTTTGGCACTGTGGCTCACCCATACATAGCCCTAAAAGTAGCCTGTAGATCTGCTTCATAAAAATTAATGAAAGAAGGAAGACAAACTGATCCAAATCTGGAGAGAAATATGGCTGTGGGACTGAAATTTAGGAATGTTCAGGAGAAAGCACAAAGTAAAACTGAATATTCTACATCCCTGCTCACCCCTGTGCATTTTCAGGGTCTCTGCTTCTTCCCACCCCAGGTGATTGTCCCTCCCGACTACGATATCTGAAATTAAGTCAAAATTAATGATTTGAGATTTTACTTAATAGAATATTTTTTTGGTATAGGGTCAGGATTGATACCAGAGAAGACCTGAGCCTTGCATCCAGGATGGCATTGACAGAAGAAACTTTTTAAAAGATGACATTAACAGCCCCTGCAGCCACAGAGAGGGTCTTAAAATACCAAAAGGTCTGCACAGAGTTGATGAAGGAAAACGATGACCGGCTAAATAAAGCCTGAAAGAGGAATTGTCAAGAGAAGGTGAGGAATCGAGAATAGTTGTTTGGTGCAGGGGCACACACCAGTACGCCCTGCAGTTGTGGAGGCTGAGAAAGAAGGTGCACAAGTTCAAGCCCAGCCTGGGCAACTTAGCAAGACACTGTCTCAAAAAATCATCTTAGTAAAGGGTTAGAGATATAGCTCAGTGGTAGAGCCCCCTGGGCTTGACACCCCAACTACACACAGAGAAAGTTCAAAAGTAGAATCAATTAAAGCTAGTGACACTCATTTCAAATTTAGTAGTTTGGCACCAAAAAGGGGAATTATATTAGACAGGAAAAAAAAGCAATAGAAGGAGAAAAAGGCCAATTTGGAATCATGAAACATAATGCATGCAAAATGACATCAGACACAACTGCTAGCAGGCTGGAATATACAATAAAACAGAACAAAGGACAGGCTGACAGACTTCGGAACCATTAATTTTAAGTGAAGATGAAGGTTGGTCTATGCTACTTTCACAGAAGTATAAAAATGTAGACTATGAGAAAATCAAGTAATTCTTAGTAACAGGGACTCTTCTCAAGTACAGTATATGTGAAGATAGCAAAGGGCACAGCAGGAAGAGCTAGGCCACAGTGTGCACCTAAAAACGCACCGGCGGACACAGAACAGTGAAATACATCTGTGGGTCCCGTGCACATAGAAAAAGCTAACTACTATGGATAATACTAAAGGCACACATATTTTTACTTTTGAAAGTAATAAGACAAAAAAGCAAACATTATTTTATTAAGGGTATGTCTTGGTTATTTTTCTTTCGTTGCTGAGACAAAATACCCAATGCCCAAAATGAAGGAAGGAAAGGTTTATTTAGCTTACAGTTTGTGGAGGTTTCAGTCCATACTTGGCTGGCTCAGAGGCAGAGTGGCACATGGCAGAGGGCAAACTCTTCATGGCAGCAGAGCACAGCAAAAACCACAAGAGCAAAAGGGAGAAATGGCTACAAGCAGCCTCTTTCCTTCCTTTACATCGTAAACAGGCTACCCCCACCCAGAGGGCCTGTAGCTCTCACACAATGTCCATGCCCTCCTCTTCCACAGGCTCAGGATGTGTACAAAGTAAGCATCCTGTCTTCCTGCTGAATCACTCAGCCAAACCTCTAGATTCCCCAAGTTGACCCAATGTATCAACCATAACAGTGTATATATTCAGAAATGGAGAGTATCTTAGATTATATATATTAGAGGGTGCTGAAGCAAAGATATACTATTTAACATTTATCTTATACTCATCTTTCAGACTCCTGGATTTTTTTTCTTTTGTGTCTTTTCTTTTTTGACTTTCTTTCTTCTTTTTTGTCTTTTTTTGTTTGTTTAGATGGAGTCTTTCTATATTGCTCAGATTGGACTTGAAATTTCAATTCTCCTGCCTCAGCCTCCGAGGTAGCAGGAAGTACAAGTATGGGTCATTGCACTCAGTACAACTATTTTTTCTCTCTGAGACAGTATTGCTTCCAAGATAAACATTATTTACCTCTCTTAAAAAATTCTTCCAGTCAGTAGTACAATACCTGCATTATAAACATATCAGGATCAGAAACACCAAAATGTGAAATAATGTTAATCTTCAAATCACTAATATATGTTATAAAAAATACTTGGTAAAATCAATGATGATTTCTATTTCCATTGTCATTGCAATATTTTCTCATTACTCCAAGTAATATATATTCCAAGGATATTGTGCTCTGTGAATGTTCTACACAAAGAAGCAGACATATGAGAGATGTATAGTACATATAAAAATTGCACAAGGATAAATAAACTAAATATGATCTCACACCCTTATCTTCAAGGGTGGACACACCTCCAGTGGTAAGCCAGTTCACTCAGAAAATACTCCTCCATACACTGCCATCATTACAGTGTAGAGAGTGTGGTGAACTTGTGTGAAAGTTTTTGAATATTCATACCAGAAAAGATTTATTTTTTCCACCTAAACCATACTCATAAGGTCCACTTGAGACCCTGGCTGGAGATGTTTCACACTTTCAATACAGCTATCAGTGATGGGTTCACTCAGTTGAGAACTCCCTCTGTGGTTCTGTGGGCTGCTCGTAACAAAGGCCGGCCCTATGTTCTGGGCGAATCTAGGACTTTCGTCATTCTCTGAGAAGAACACACAAACCCTTCTACAGTTCGTGTTGTGGTGTGTAGCTCTGTGACCTCCAGAGCTATTGGTGATGGAATTCAGCTGCTGCCCCATCAAGTGATCCAGCAAAGAAGAGTCATTTGTTTAGCAGGGAGAAAAGGGAAATTCCCATGGAGACACCTGAACAAGTCCTGACAAGCTGGCTGACCTGGCCTCTAGTATGAAGGGCCTGTTCATCTACTTCTGAGACCTCACACCACCAACTGGCAAACAGCTGGCTGTCTACATTAACACCTCTCTGTTTCAATGCCCCTTTGGCATAAGTTAGCTACTCCTAATAACTAATTTTCATAACAGAACTTTCCCCAAAGACCTGTCAATCCTTCAATAGAAAGTATCCACATACAGTCCATCCTCTAAGGAGCAAGAAGCATTACATCCTTCATGTGAACTCTTAACCCTGCTGCTTACACCAATCCCCCAACCATACACTAGTATATCATGACCTTTATCTCGTCCCAATCCAGATGGCAAAGAAAAAGACCTGCCTTCAGCCGTATTCAAATTCTCAGAAAATCCTAACTTGTTCTTTTCCCTCCAAACACTCAGAGCTCAGAAGAGGTGGCATTTCCCCCTTCTCTCCGTACACAATAAACCGAACCTTGTTTTATCAAAATGTCAGCACTAAGATGACTAGGATGGCATCAATTAAAACTACTTGTATTTCATTATCCCACCAAATCTCCATCTTATTTCACTTATTTCACAAATTTCCATCTTATTTTGCACACAAAACATACAAGTATAGAAAAGACAGCCCACAGTAGAGAGTATCAAAGGATGACATCTCCAGGGTAAACTTTTGGATTTTGATTAATAAGATAAATAAAATAAAGATAAATAAACTGGGCAAGGTGCTTTCATAGCATCTAATACAATCATGTTATTAAAGCTTCTATAGTCCAGAGAATAGAGGTTCTGTAACTGCTTTTGGTATGTACAATTACAACCTCATTTGTGGTAATTGGGTGAATGTTCATTACTATTCTCTCTTCTGCTTCAGGCACCGCAGAAAATTATGTTTCATGTTAATGGTTATTTTTTTGAAGGGGAACAATTTTAAGTACATAAATATTCTATTCCTTCTAAAGAAATACCAGCATTCACTTTCTTAATTACTTGTTCATTTTGATAGTGACAGCTGATTTTGCTGGCATTATTCAAGCACTTGTATGGAGATGTCACCATGTAATTGTAAGAGGTCAAGAAATTTTACATTGAAACACATATTTTCTATCTAATTGCCCCAGAAAAGCCACGCTGAATGAAAGAAATCTTTTCTTATGACTGTATCCTCTAATGAACTTGGAACCCTGACCGCCCTTTTGTGTAGCTCAGAGTTTATTATGGTAGGAATTGCTACAATAGCAGGTTGCAACTAAATGCTATGACTTCATTAACATTTCCTGTCATCTAATATTACATTCAGTGAGAATGGATAAACATTTTTCTAGTTATAGTTGATTATATTTTGAAGACTGTTCTATCCAAAGCTTTGTTTGTCTAAAAGCAATCCCCTGGAAGCCTCAAAGGAGAAATAGCCAGAGGTATTTTTCAATCAGCAAGAACGAATTATTTACTTTGTTGGCCACTAAAATAAAATAATTAATCAGCATTGTGCTTAAATGGAAGTAATGACTTTCTTAAATAAAAGGTACCTCTCTGCTACAAACTGTGTCATCTTGAACAAGACATTTAAAACAATATTCTTGAAGAGCAGAAGCAGAGGGACCCTTATTCATCGAAATATCTTCCTGTCAGAATATATGCTTTTGTCATGGACTCATGCTAGTTAACACAAAATGAACTGAATGCTGAAAATAATGCAACCATGTGGATGATGTTACTTTACACATTGGACCTAATATTTTTAGAATTGGAATTTTAAAAAGTCTCAAATTATCAAATTACCCAGTGGCTCATTTAGAGACTTGATCAAGTAAGAAAAGCAAATCAGCAAGAATCAATTTGAATTTTGAAATACCTGTCATAAAACTACACACACACACACACACACACACACACACACACACACATATTACAGGCACGTGTACAGTCTTGTGTTTAGGTAATACGATCTGTATCTTCTTACCAGGACACAATCAAATGACTGCTTTTTCAAAGATTGCAGTAGACTCTTCACAGTTCTTATAATTAGTGAATCTTTTTTAGAAAAAATACTCTGGAAATGATATAAGTAAAAAATGAAGTATATGAGAAGCGTTTTACAGTAATTTCAAATGCTTGTGTATAGAATCCTTATGAAAGGATCCTTTCTGATAGCGTTTATTAAGAACTCACAGCACTTTCCAACTTAATACATGAAAGAGCAAATAAAAATTTAGAGAAAAATATTTCCAAAGTGAATTTTACTGATTTCTGTCTTTATCAGTTTACAGAAGTTTTGTTCTCTTGATGATTCAGCATCATTACAAAATTTTTAAAAAGCAGTAGAGAACACATCGCAAATCGATGACAGTTGCACTCCCTGCTGACGTGGACAGAGAGGTTTGTGTCTGCATTAAATGGCCCCACACCACTCTGCTTTATGTCTCTGTCAACTTCTCAAAGCTTCTTGCCTGTTCTCTTGCCTTTTGGCTAACAGTTCTTCTTCCACAACACAGCTAACTTGCCTAATTGAAGCAATTTCTCCTCTTCTAAGATGTGACTATGATTTTTAGTGACCTTAGGAAATACAGAACCCAGTACATTACAGCTGTGTGTAAAATTAACACAGACAGGTTTTGAAAGTGTGAAAAGAACCGTATCAGGGCATGTTAAGAGCTAGGTAAATATTAGCTGAATATATTTATTTAAACAAGGAATATGTGCTTCCTCCAGTGTAGTTGGGATATATTAACACCGATTTCAGAGAGTTATTGGGATAATTTGATGAGATAGCATACTTCAAATACTTTTTAAACTATAAAAGTGAATAAAAATATATGATTGGATTACTATCACCATCATCAGAACAAGCTTGCCATCTAATGGCAGGCAAGCAGATAACAGGTACCCTAATACTTTTACAGTAGAAAAGAAACTAACAGAACGAGAAGATGAAACCCACAAAATGACAAGTTGGATCACAATTATGTCGCTACTATTGTAATGGGTGGTGACTTAGCACAACATTTTAAGATAGACAAGCCTCAAAATGTGTCTTGAGAAACATCCTGGAGGAGTTGTAAAGGGTTAACTTTGCAGTTCTGACTGTCCTGGAATTCTTCTCCTTGCCTGAATTGTTAAAGTATATATATCATTATGCCCAGAGCCTGACCTGGTCACATGGTGCAAGGTAAACAACTATGGCCAGGCCTAGACATTCCAATCTATTACCATGGAAAGCAAAAATGTATATAAGGTGAGAACAAAGGCAGTTAAGTGGTCGGGAATGGGGGACAATGACCTGTCCAAATTGATCCTAAATTAAAATTAATGAAAACTTCATTTGTTCTGAATGAGTTTTTGGATCCCCTGCGGAGTTTGACCCAATTTCTGATTTTTGCTGCAACACTATAATGATACCACAAGAGTGAATGTATCGCAAGAGAACATTTTGTGAATCTGTCACTACTCCTTCTGTGAACTAAATATTATGTATAATTGTAGTACAAACAGTAAGTAGGTATCAAAGTCACAAAGATAGAATTTAAACCTTGTCTCTTCCATTGGCTATCTCCTATATCCTGAAACAGTAATAATGTTCTGCTGGGTCTCAATCCTTCATCTATCATGAGAGAACAGTAAATAATACCTAAGAGAATCACTGTAAGTACTGAATGAATAAGCCAATGAGATTATAAATTATCTATTTTTGATTGTTTGTATGGTTTGGGGTTGTTTGAGACAGGGTTTTGCTATGTAGTTCAGGATGCCCTTGAACTCTATGTAGCTCAGGCTGGCCTCAAACTCTCAGCAATCCTCCCACTTCTGCTTCCTGAGAGCTGGGATTGAAAGGGTGTGCCCTCATGCCTGGCATAAATAATATGTAAAAATAAAGCAAGAATTGAAAGAATCATATGCCTCAATTCAAGCTGAGAACAATACAGATGCGTCAATAAATGAACATAAATTAACTGACATTTCTTGGTTCACGCGAAAGGCAGACATATGAAGTGATGCCCCTAACAGGAGAAGGTAATAGAACAGCCAGTGAGAAACAAAAGTTTCAATGTACCTGAGGCTTTAAAATGTTTACACAAATTAATTTTTTTACTGCAGAGAATTATGTTGATTAAACACAGAACCTGAGAGCCAGAAAAACTTTGCTTGCATCTAGCTAGTACATCTACCAACTGTAGTACTTAATCACTCAAAACCCCAGTGTTCTCATACATGAAAAAGATATCATTTACCTCTTTGAACTTTCACCTAAACCAAATAAATGTTATTTATTATTCTGTTGTTTTATATTTAATGTTAGAATCTTCTTTGTTTGGAAATAAATAGGAAAAATTACATGCATACCTTGTGGAATTTTAGTCTTAAGTTTAGACAAATTGTATACTTTAAAAATGGTTGAAGGTTTTAACTGAGATTGAAAAGAACACTAAAATTGTCAAGGCCAGATTATTATTATACCTAAGTTACATCATATTTTACTATGGATAATTTTTTAAATAGTTATTAGATATAGATTTTCAACATGTATTATATAACAAGCATTTGAGTATTCTACTGCGCTTTGACTTATTATTTTTCATATCAAACTCATGAGATACATACTATCACTGCCTCCATTTGCAGATGAAGAAGGGAAGATGAGGAACCCAAAATAATTTGCTCAGATTCACATAGCTTGGTTGGTTGGTGGCTGGTATTTGTCTAAGTCCAGGGTTCACATTTTTACCCTCTATGTTCTGCATCCAAAATTGTGTCATTTGTTTCTGAACTTCACACAGATTAAGGACACTTTACACATTCTTTCTGGCATGGAAATATGAGAGTTTGTAGAAACTTAAATGATATTTTTAAAATAATTTTCCCATGTGAATGCTATTGCAAATCTTTGCTCATTACCACTTATATTATCAAGACCTCTAGGGTTCCATCTCACCTCTTCTCTGCCATTAACCATTTAAATTTAATAACACAAATCACCACCTCAATTAATAAGCAGAAGAGAAGTTCCTCACTCACAGAATTTTTACGATGTTTATTCATCAAATTAAGATAATTTAGCAATCATTTAATTAATTCCTAATTGATATCATTGGACCATTACTTCTCCATTAGCATCTGGACACAAACCAAGAGATACCGCCCTAAGTGTTTTTAGAAAATGCTGCAAAATAAATAACAATACCAGCTTCAAATTTCTTCACTTAACCCTCCAAATGAACATTACATTCTTTTATCAAGGAACACTAAATAAGTAAAATATATTTTCAATTAAATAACTGATTTACAAATAGTAAATATAAAATTTAACATGAATAGCAGCATGGCTTTCCCTTTGAGCATCAGTAATTTGAGTTAATAAATGTAATAAAATTTTTGAATGAAAATTGAAATTGACTCCATATCCAAGGTATTTGTATTTTAAATTTGTGGCGGTATTTGGGATATTTGATTAATATTAATGAATTATATTCATGTATTTAAATGCATTAGTTTTTGACACAAAGAATTGTAACAACTATCCTAACCAAGTGCCTTAATCAATGTTTAAGTTATTTAGTACCACAAAACACCAATTAAAATATAAGGCAGAATTTAAACAACCAAATTTAAATTAGAAACCACATTTTATAAAAATCTGTATTTTGTTTTTAAAGTAAATGAATAAAATATAAAGTACTATTATTTTAAGAAATTAAATAGGTTAATTTTTGTCCCCATGCACATATATGGAGCTAAGTATTTATATCTTAAAAGTATCCTTTGCTCTTCCTCTTGGTTGACTATCAAACAAAACAGATTGCTATATTATCTGTACTCTTAAAATTATTTCAATTACTATGAAAATCTTCAAAAATAAATAAAAATAGGAAGGATGCTATAACTTATAAAACTGTGAGTGTATGATTCCTAGAACTCCAAGAAGTCTTCAATCCATGAATCTACCCCCCAGGTTTGATAATTTCCAATAATCTGTCAACTTCACTGCACCCTTTTTCCCCTCCGTACTTTTTGGTAAAGCCAATCCCAGATACCACATTGTTCCATCCACATATACCGCTATAAAGGATTTTCATTAACAAAACAGAACAAAACATCAATACAAAATTTTAAAAAATCTATAATCCATAACACATTAAAGTTCTTTAGCTCAGAATGATCCTTTTTATTTTTTAGAATGTTATTTAACATTGTTCCTGAAGTGATATGCAAAACCTTTTCCTCTACCGTGTCCCTCCGCCATGCTGCTTGTAGCTAGGAACCAGCTAACCACAGACTGGAACCATGAGGCAAAAAAAAAAAAAAAAAAAACTGCTTTCTTTCAAGCAGTGGGTGCTAAGGACTTTAAACCAGCCACGGAAAAGTGACTAAAGCAGAAACTGATTTCAAAGACTGAGTTCAGCTTAAACAGCCTGTCTATGTTATCACAGAGCACTAATTGGCCAGAATCAGACTTGTATGATAGTGTGAATCAGCTCAACACTTACCTGAGGGATACAGGTTCTGCTCCTCTAAAAATTCTAAATCAAGCATTAAGTCATCTTCATCCAGTTCACAAGATCCCAAGTTATTTAAAACATCCTGAAGGAAAAAGCAAAACCTAGAGTTAGAGTCAAAAACACTGTTAAACTGAGGAAGTGAAGAAGCAGAAAAAGTCAGAACTGAATGTCAGAATTCGTTTGGCTCTTAGGGTGACTAAAAGAATCAGTTCAATAAAAAATTTCAAGAGTTATTCAGCAAATGCTTAATGTTTCTAATTATAAGCTTTTTGAAGAGCTACTGTACACGTCTGTTATACTTCATGATATATACATGATACAGCTCAATGGAGGTACAGAGGAGCCAGGATCAAGGAGAGTAAGACATAGGAAAAAATTTGTATTTATGAGGAATACAGGAAAGGTTATTTTAATGAAAACTTTTAATGATCAAAAAACCAGAATTTACTTATTGAAATGTTCAAAAATTATATATTTTACTGTAAAGAAAAGAACAAAGACAATAGCAAAAAGACATAAAACAATGTACAAACAATAACGCCATACAGAATTTCAAAACAAGGTGACAGAAAATTAACAATTGTTGTTGTATTGCATATTGTTATCTTCAAAGTGGTTACTCAGATAACCAGTTCTAGGTACATAAGGCTGACCAAACAATTAAACATTAACTGTTCCTTTCAATAAACCAATAGAACTTAGTAATATAATTGCTTTAGCTATCTTGTGTATATACAAACATATTAATTCCCTCCTTTCTTTTCTCTTCCCCTCATCCCAATTGTTCTTTCCTTTTCAGCGGGTTCTTTCCATTTCACAATACCTATTTTACCATTCAGATTTTATTTTTTCTTTCAAATTCTTACACTAGAGAGAGCATACAATGTTTCACATGTGCGTCTGATATACTTCACTTATCAGTATGGTCTCTAGTGGCATCCATTTACCTATAAAAGCCGTAAGGTTATCTTTTTTATAGCTAAGTAATACTCTATTGTATAAAAATACCACAGCTTTTTTATCCCTTACTCACTTGGTGGGCATTTGGGTTGTTTCCATGATTTCACTATTACAAACTGTCCTGTTATAAACATGGGTACACTGTAGTATGATGTTAACAGTTCCTCTGAAAAAATACCCAGAAGGAAAATAGCTGGGTTGAATGAGATCTCTAATCCTAGATTATTGAGGAATCTCAACACTGATTTCCACAGTGGTTTCACCAGTCTACACTCCTACCAACAGTGGAAAAGCATTCTTTTTTACCCACATACCCTCCAGCATTTGTTATTGGTTGATTTCTTGATGATAGCCATTCTTTCTGCAGTGAGATGAAATCTCAGGGTGTTTTAATTTGCATTTCTGAAATGACTAATGATGTTGAACATTTTTCCATGTATTTATTTGCAATTTCTATTTCTTTATCCAAGAAGAGTGTATTCATCTCAGATACCCATTTTTCACTTGGGTCTTTGAGTGTAGGGCCTGATCTTTTTTTAATTCTTTATATGTTCTACATAGAAGTCCTTTGAGGGACAGTTGGCTAAAGCTTTTTCCCAATTCATGGGTTTTCTTTTCATCTTCTTGGTGATTTCTCTTGAGGTACATAAACTTTTCAATAAGATGAGATCCCAGTTGTTGATTCTCTGAAGTATTTCCTGTGCAGTTTGGTTTTTGTTCATGAAATTTCTGCCTACCCCTGTCTTCAAGATTTCTACCTACTTTCTCTTCCAGTAGATTTAGTGTTTTGGTTTTAATACTTAGATCTTTGATCCACTTTGACTATAGTTTAGTGCATGGTGACAGACATGGGTCTAGTTGTAGTCTTTGGTATGTAGAGAGCCAGTTTTTCCAGCACCATTTATTAAAGAGGCTGTCTTTCTTCCAATGAATATGTTTGGTCCCTTTTTCAAAGATAAGGTGGCTGAGTGTGTTTGTGGCTGTGTCTACATTTTCTAGTCTGTTCCACTGATCCTCAGGTCTGTTTTTTTGCCAACACCGTGCTGATTTTATCACAGTATCCTTGTAGAATAGTTTTGAGTCAGGGATTGTGATGCTTCCTGCCTTGCCTTTGTTGCTGAGAATTGCTTTTGCTCATCAGGGTCTCTCTTGGTTCCAGATGAATTTAAGGAATGTTTTCTTAGATCTATGAGGCACACTAATGGTATTTTTATTGGGATTGCACTGAATCTGTACAAAAATTTTGGGAGTATGGCCATTTTCACAATGTTGTTTCTTCCTATCCATGAGCAAGGAGTATCTTTCCATTTTCTGAAATTTTCTTCTATCTCTTTCTTCAGAATAATGTAATTTTCACTGTATAGACATTTTACTTCTTTTACTAGATTGATTAGTTCCTAAATATTTCAACCTTTTGGATGCTATTGTGCAAGGTATGGTTTCCCTAACTTCTCTCTCACTGTATTTGTTGTTTGTTACAGGAAGGCTATTGATTTTTTAATGTTGACTTTTATCCAGCTACATTACTGAATTTGTTTATTAATTCTAGGAATATTTAAAAGCAATATATATTTTTAAATACAAGTTTCTAAAGAAAAATTTAGTTTTTTCTTAATATTAACATTTCAAATCCATGTAATATTTTATGATATACTTAATGAATTGTTTCTCAAAAAATTATGTATATCACACTAACTGTGAAAAATTAATTTTGAACATTTTTGGAAATGGAGATCCAGTTACAATCCCAACAATTTGTCTTAGAGTAAAAACAAATTAGTAATTTTCTTTGGGGTAAAATAGGAACAACAGAAATATTTATAAATTGATAAAAATTATTTCCATTCACTATACAATGACACATAACTGCTGAAATAATTTTTCCTTTTATAAAGAAGGCAAATAGCAAAATAAACTGAAAGAGTGCACAGGATTAAGGCTTCAGAGACACAGGGATATGCTAAGAATTATTGAAGGAGGAATAAAGTCCTGATTTGATAGGTAATGAATGCATCAAGAAAAGTCAAAGCAGCATGTAGAAATTAAGAATGAAATAATGAAGGTACAAAAAGTAGGATGTCAAGAAAAATAACCTCAATACTAAATGAAAACAGAATATCTTGGTTAACATTTCCAATTGATTTTAGTGCTACCATAATTTATGTTCACAGAAGTAAATATTCATTATGGAAAGGTTAATGATATTGTCAAATGGATACTGAATACTTTTGTTCTTGGAATTAAAAAGATGGTAAGGCTTTTAAATAAATCACTCTTACTTTAACAAGTAGAATTAAACATTATTAAACCTCAGAAACATGTCAACCATGAATAGTGCACAATGGTTTGAAAACTGATCAATGTTCTCAAATCTAAGTGTTTCTTTTTCTTAATGACAATAACAAATACTGAAGTATAAAGTCAACTGTCTATTGGAAGCTCTGTTTTCTGCTGTGACAGGCACAGACAAGAAAAATAAAGTTATATTTTGGTGCATCAAAAAACATTATACAATATATGCAACCAAAGGGAAGCTGCAACACTAAGAAACGCAAAATAGAAGATTATAGCAAAACAAAATCAATTGTAAAATGTGGAAAACTTTTAAAAGCGGTGATTTTTGTAAAGATATTATCATTACTAAATATTATCAAAAATGAGAGAATCAATATGATAGTTAAGAATATATTGGCATAGCAAGCAAAAAGGAGTGCATTTTATTGTGAAAGTGTAGTAATTTCATGAGCTTCAAATTAAATAATTTTACATGTGAATTTTAATTCATTTTGGCTGAAGTTTTAATTTATTTCAGCTGAATTCATTTCAGCTGTCCATGCAAAATTCATAAGAAATTCTAACTCTCAGCTCCTTAAAATGGGACTAGACAGTATTTAGAAATGGGGCCTGTGTCAGGAAATCAGGGTTAAAGTGGTGAGGTGGGTGGATCCTACCCAGTGAGCTTAGTCTTATCGCGGGAGCAGGTTACCATGTACCCACCACCCAGAGACAAACATAAACACAGAGAGAGAGGCTCCAGGAGAACCCAAATCTAAAAACTTGATTTGGGATCTCCAGCCTCCAAGGCTCAATTAAAATCAATTTCTACCCTTTAAACCATTCAGCTTGTGGTATTTTATGATGGCAGCACTAGCAAACCAATGCAAGCAACAACATTTAACTGAGAAAGTGATGAAGGCTGAAACAAAGGAAATAAATGAATGCAGAAATATGACCCTCACCTTTCATCAAGTAAAACCCCCTTACATATTGTTAACTATGATGACATGGTTTTCACACAATTCTTATCCTTGACTTGGGTCCAACCTACTCTGCCCACTTATACCACCTAGATTCACACAGGAGCCAAACTCAGTGTTCATGGTTCATAGCCCAAGATGTGGAGGTCGGGGCCCTTCCTCAGCAATGAGAATTTCCTGATTATCAGTACTACACGACAAGAAATACTGTCTACGCAGAGGCCACTGGTCTTATTGTGAAGCCAAGACAAGTCTGTGTTTGAAAAAAGTTATAATAGGGAGACATATGTTTCTTGGTTCCAGCAGCTCTCAAGGGTCAAAGGTACGCATAATCTTTTAAGGGTGATTTGTTTAGCATCTTTTAAAGTTTAACAGTTAATACATTCATCCACCATTTGAAAATAAAACAGGATTTTTTAAAAAGAGAAACACCATCTCGTCCCTGCTATTCCAACATTTTTAGAGAAGAAAGTTACATCAATAAATTAAATTTGGAAAACTCCCTTATTATTCTGATTTTATTCTCATTTTCGAGGTCACTCTTAACATTTGGAATAGCAGGGCTCTATGTATCACTGGTTTAGATGAACTGCTACTAAAATGTACTCGTTCTAAATTGCTTACAAGGCAACTTTCTTCTTAGTGTAGTTCGGTCTTTGAAGCTGGTGAAACCTCATAATAAAAGAAAACTAGATGCATCAATGTGAAATTTGACAGAAGACAGTAAGTGAAAACTCATACACCTGAAATATACATTTTCCAGATCTCTATAAAATATCCCGAAACTTCAAAGTTGCTCTTTGCCCACAACCAGCTCTTATGGGCAACTGGACATCTAGCTACTTATTGTACAATATCTGTTAACAAGAAAAAATTAGCATTCCTTAATCATTATTGAAAAGGGAAAAGGAAGGAATGGAAAAAGGGAGGGAGGGAAGCACAGGGGAGGAAATGAGGGAGGGAGGGAGGGAGGGAGGGAGGGAGGGAAACAAAGTGGGGGAGAGGAAGGTGAGAGGGAGGGAGGCAGGCAAGCTGTTCTTTCTGAAGCATCACTTTGTTAGAAAATGACACTCATCTCAAAATCGTCATCTGTTCTGAGAGGGAGCTAAAGAAACAACCCAAGTGGCTTTTCCCAGACAATCTCTGATAACGTGGTCATCAAAAATACAACAATCCAGATGCCTAAGTGCAGCAATTTGATTCCATCAAAAGTTATGAGTTAATAACACTCAAGGAAAGAAGGCAATATGAAAGATACAAAACACACTAATAACAAAAATATTGGTAGAAAATATTTTTTACATATTTTAATAAGTAGCTAACACATAATACATTTAATTTTCTACTTACACAGAAACTTACAAAATATAAGCACGTTTCTTTTGCTCTATACTTGCAGGGCCTTGTAGGTATTGTAGTGACCTGAGAAGCAGTTCTGTACCAGGAATAGAAGGGACTGAGCGGCACCCACACTCACCTACTCAAGTGCAAAGGACTCGCCAGATAATTCACACTAATGATCACAGTCCAAATGTAAGAGGCACATAGGAGTGTCTCAGGCATCTGATACACTAGCAGAATGCAGAAGTGCAGTGGGCCTCCATCTCCTTTTAGAAAAATGCTAGATAGCTCTATACAGCAAGAGTCCAAGAACTTTAATAATGTTAACATACCAACACTTCATGTCACAATAACAGGAAAATTATTATGTAACAGAGCAATTGAGACATGAAAAATTTCACTTTGTAAGGCAACAATGTATTATTGTACAAAACCAAATCTATGTTCAAACTTTTTAAATAATGCCTAAGAACATATAACAAAAAGTTTAATTTAAAGAAAAAACCGACAGCATCTTGGCTTTCAATTATCTCTAAATGAACAACAAATTTCAATGACTAGACAAAAACACATGTCTTTAACAACTCAACCTGCCAAACTGAGTGAGGGTTTTCTTCCTGTAAGTCTAGTACGGTTATTGCATCTCAGGGAAGCGCAAAAGTAGACCTAGGAACTTCTGATCTTTAAGAGAAATACAAAATTTTCTCACGTTCAAAGTGGACTAAGGAGAACGATGAAAAGAAAATGTATAAGCAAAGCATTAGCACATATGGAACTAGATTTAGGGCAAACAAAAGTATTTGCTTTAGGAACACTGTAACATGTACATTTTTCTTCTTTCAAAATGGTTTAAAGAAAGAAAACTTGACATTTGTAATAATATGGATGAGCATGAAGGGTATTAGGTTAAATGAAATAAACCAGGCACAGAAAGACAAAAAACAGGAGGTCTCACTTATATGTGGAAGCTGAAACAGACCCACTCTCAGAAACTGAGCATAAGAGCAGTGGTGACAGAAGCATGAAACGTACATGAAATGAGCAGTTGTCAGTCAGAGGCTACCAAGCACCGTCTGGCAAGGACTGTGTAGACCATGGTGATTACAGTTAATAATACAGCAATGTATGCATGAAAATTGCAGGCAGAATATTTCCACTACTAAAACATGTGAGCTGGTAGATACGTTGATTAGACTGATTTAATAACATCAGAAAAAATACATATATAAATATAAGAAAAAGTGAGCATCCCTTAATTATTATTGAAAGGGACAAAGAAAGGAAGAAAGGAAGGAATAGAGGAAGAAATACATATGTATATATATTCCACCAAAGATTATCCATTAGGAAAAAAAATTTATATAAATATTTTAATATCAAATTTACTAACCCATCACATTGTATATCATAAATAAATATAATTTTTGTCATATAAAATGATGATCATAAAATCATAAAAACAAACACATCTGTGAAAGAAACAATGATTTAAGCATTTAAAATAATTGAGACGGTAAAACTTGACAGTTAAGCCCATGTGTAAAAGAAAACAAAAAGTAAACACATCTGTAAAAGAAACAAATAAACAATAATTTCAGCGTTTAAAGTAAATTAATATTGTAGACTTGATAATTTAAATGTATAATGAGAAAATTTTACTTATACATAACTGAAATTAATATTTAAAGAACACTAAAATTTTAATACATATTATGATTTATTGGTATAGAAATGTATGTCAACATTTTGAGAAGACATCATTATTTATCTGAAAATGCTGTTAACCAATTTATAAGATTAGTAAGTTGGATTTTAAACCAAGTGTAAATATTACTAATTATTCTCTAGACAGACATTTAAAAATCTTGTAGCAATACTGATTACTCATGTAATCTCCCAAATGATTTGACGTCAGATGTATAAACTCAATAATTACTAATAGAATATTCACATACTAATTTTCTATGCTTTGGAGACCTAAAAGTGAACCCGACATGAAAGGTACCTGTCTTTGAAGCCCTGTGGATAATTTTATTAGTAGAGAAAAACCAGTTTATTTTAAAAGTCAATAAAGTAGGCATTAACCTTTTAAATGAATCTCTTGTGCTTGGTTACTATAAATTCCCCAGAGCCCAGTTCCTACTGACAGAAATAATAAAACTGAATTTCTGAAGCTACAGAATAGAACACGATCTCTAGTCACTCCATTAAGACGTAACCTTTTCACATGCAGTGTTTAAAGTATTCCATCAGCTGTACTCATCATTTCATGGTGATTTAGACAGTAATTTTGATCCTGCCAAAAACAGAGAAAGTTAAAGTATGTCAATGCAGAGGTACTGATTTAAAAATAGAGAATCCCATCAAAACCGATTATTAAAATAGAGAACCTAAGGTATATTTGTTAAACAAGTGAACATAATGCTAACTATAAAGCAAAGTAATATAGTCTTGGCAAACATAGCAGCTCTACTACAAAACATATGGGAATTCGGGGGTGTAGGCAGGTCCCTCATAATTAAGATTCAGGTTTTACGCTAGGTTTATCTTAGGATATAGAACACTAGTGATTAATGAAATGACATTGATGAATATCTTATTGGTTTGTAAGTTAATGTTTATCATTATTTCTGAAACAGGAAGCAAACATACCCACATGACATTTATTGTGTCCACTGAGCTGTATATAACATAGTGTATAATGAGAAACCAAAAAAAAGATTGAGATTTCTCAATCTGATTTCCTACACTGTCCTAGCCAAGAAAGGAACTCTGTAAATTGAAGCAAATCATAAACTCCCCGATGCTCTTCCATGAAATGAAATGAAATGGTGGAATGGGAATTCTCTGCCATCTCTCCAAGTCTGGATTTTACAGTCTGTAAGAAAACCTTCTCCCCATGGTGATATATGGTACTAGCCACAGATGGACAAACTGCTAAGTCTGAGAACAACGTCCAAGGATGTCTTCACTTTTGACAGCAACAGCAAGTTTGGGGAGCTCACAAAACCACTCTCAGGAACTATATTTTACAGGGAGGACTCATACATTTCACAGAAAGCTACTGCGATCATGGCGAAAGCTTGCTGTGAAGGACACAGAACAAAGGGGGAAAGTCCAAAGGAAGCGATACATAGTGTACCTTCGCAGGGTGAAACACAGAGCTTCTATTTATTCAAGACATGACGCCCTCGTGGCATTGATGGCAAAAACTCACATGGGGCATTATCTATAAAAAGTTCATTCGGACTTCAGTGACCACAGTTGATACTGAGGCTTCATCACATAGGTATAACTAACTGTTGGCATAGTTGATCTCAGCCTCCAGTTTGACTGCTACTGCATAACTCAACGCCTCCATGCTAAATCATATGGTTGAAGCTACTTGAAATATTTTTTTAAATATGTAAGAATTTTTTTCTGTGTTGATATTGAACTCAAAGTTTTCACACTATGCTACACACCCAGCTTTTTTTTTTTTTTTTTTTTTTTGTTGTTGTTGTTGAGGCAGGGTCTTACTAAGTCACTGAGGAGCCTCAGCTAAGCTGGAACTTGTGCCGAAGCATTAGTTACCTGCAAGGCTGAGACTGCCAGTCTGCACCACCATGCGCAGGAAAGAAAGGATATTTTAAAAGAGATTCCACAACAGTGGAACAAGTAGTTTGTTATGAACTTAAATAATTTAAGTGGATTCTAGGTAGCAAAAATAACATGAATTGAAGCTAAATTTATATCTTTGTACATACAACAAATTGTTTAAAACATTTAAAATCAGTATAAAGTTAAATGAAGATATTAGTAATATTACTAATATTATTAATATTAATAATATTACTTTTAGTAATAATATAACACCAAAATCTTAACAAAGATCATTACTGACCATGACTACATAAAGTGCTCTCTTAAAATGTCTTAAAATTCTTAACAGTAAATTTATTTAGTTAGTACTTATGAGGGAGAACCACTTTGAAGACATCAATAACCATTGTTAATTTCCTACCTCTTTGTCTGTAACTCTGTATTATTTGTATTGTTCTTACACTATTTTGTAAATGGATGTCTGTTTGTTAATATGTTTTCTTCCTTTATTCTTAAAATTAAAAAAAAAAAACGAGGGAGAACGAACCTATTCATATCATTTGCTCACTTAGGTTACATCATATATGTGTCCTTTGAAATATCGTTCCCTGTTCTGTTAACGATTTTCTGAGATATGAGCATGCTTACCACAAGTCCTAGATCTTTCCTCATCATTCTGAGAGTTTCTCTCATTTTTATACCATACAGTATGTATCCTCATTTCTTCAGAAGTTAAAGCACCATTTCTTTACTACAAAGGTTTCTCTCACATCATCTCAACTCAATCAAAAATCCTGCCTGATTCTCTCAAGCACGTGGCTTCCCTGCAAGATCCCATTTTCTCCCCTCTTAGATTTAACGTGTTTTAACTTCATGTGACCGTTCACCTCATGGGGAAGGATTTAAGGCACTCATTCCCAAGAGAACTGACAAGTTCTTCAAACTGCACTTTGCACGGTAATCTGACAGGGAAGACTCCTTGTTTCTTAAACACAGATCCTCAACTATTTCTCATAGATAGACATAAACCGGCATATTACCAGCTTTCTTGTTAGAAGCATGCAGCTGGGTCTAAACATGAAAATTGTCCCCTACAAACCTCCTACACTAACTCGTCCTGATCAGATATCCCAAGAAATGTATCCATTAGAGTAGGAGTACATAATGGAAGAGGGCTGGTTTTCAGTCATGCAGAAAGAATCTCTGTTTTGTAGAGTTTCTGAATTCAGTGAAGTCTTTCTGCCAGCAGGAAATACATTTTTACTAAGTTTAAGACATTGAGGTTTTTCTTGTGTTACTCCTTAGCACTATACAGCTTGGTAGAGCTCGTAAAAACTGTTCATTTTGTTTACTCTTATTTCTTATACTCCATATTATAATCTCATCTTTAAATTTTATTTCTAGAATAGAAGTTATTACCTTTAGGCAAACATTTATCTCTTTCTTTTTATCATTAGAATTACTGCATTCCATATTGGCAATATGCTTTATATACAAGTTCAGTAAGGGGATTTTGGAAAAATTGTTTTGAATATTATGGATTTCAACTTATTTCATATATATTCAATGACATATATGAACATGAAGTATATGACATGTGGCAACATATTAGTATATATATTTTCCTCTGCCTAAGATCAAACCCAGGGCCCAAAACATGCTTGGCAAGCACTCTGCACATGACCTACATCCCCTGCTCCATATAACTTGTAAGTGGAATAAATTATTCTTCCTTGTAGGAACTTTAATAACTTGCATTCAGTAGAACAAAAATTCCTGTCTCAATGTGTTGTAAAATTTTATGATATACTATTTGGTCAATAATACTCACTTAGACAACTACATCTAAAGCCAGGTCCCAATTTATAATGTATGTTTTTTTCTTTTTTGGAGAGGGCAGTACCAGGGATCTAACTCAGGACCTTGTGCAGGTGCTTATTCCACTGAGCTATATCCCCAGCTCACTAAAATATTTCTTGAATCACTAATACAATTTGCAGATGCAAAATCAAATACATCTTCTTAGGCATGTTTGGGATATCACAGAGTTGAACATTAAAATATAAAAGTTACAAATGAACAAACAAGTAAATGAATGGATGAATGAATCAATACAGAATATAAGGAAGAAATAAAAACTAAATAGCAACACAAATGTAGAGATGATATAAAAACAAGAGTGACAAGGAAAAAGAATCAAACTCATAACAATTTATCCTATGCTCATGATCAAAATTTCAGAGTCTTTTAAAATTAAAAACAATTATATGGAAAAATTCCAAGCAACTTAATTTTTCTATTTCCTATTTCCAATTATATTTTGTCAAATATTTTTAAATGTTCATCTCAGTTAAAATCAGATCTATTATGAAATTTTACTTTGAGTTATAGAACAATATATTTACATGTTGGTTGACATATAATTACGATTACTATCTAATTAACAATATTTACACTGATAAAAAGTTTTCTCTGGTTTTATTTGGTCTAGTTCCATCATTAAAATATTATTTCTCAACCAATTAGCAGATTTTGATGTGCCAATATTTGTTCTGAGGGCCAGTGCTCCTACCTATTTACATATTACTGGTATAAATCCATTTTCCAGTAAAATTATTCAGGATTCTGCAACGCAAATTACACACCGCTAATTTACCATTTCTAACTAATGGTAGTCATGCTGTACTGTGTAGAGTTCACTGAGAGTTTGGTACATGTTCAGATTTTGGATGGTAAACCACTTTATAGGGCTAAATTTCAGATTAAAAATGAGATTTTATTACTTAAGCATGAATGCTGGTGGGCAGAAACCCCTCTCTAAAAATTAACTTAAGTCTCAGGTTACGTTATAACTTCAAAAACAATGTGTTTATGAACAAGTGTCAGTAAAATATCTAAGGTTGGGCCCAACCACTTGGAAGCTAACTGATCATCCACCTCAGGGAATATGGGCAAGAAGAGTATTATGAAACCATGTGTTGCATATTCTTTTACACTGAGCAGTCACAGACACATCATTTCACTGCTATATATGAGTAACTTTGTCATTGCTGAAAAAAAAAGTACTTGACACCTTAAAAGAGAGGTTACTTTGGCTCAGGCTCAGACGGTTCAGCCCTGGTTGGCTGGTGCTAAGCAGAAATGACACGGTGGAGGGACATGGAGAAAAACTGCTCAGCCCATGGTGCCTAGAAAACTGAAAAAAAAAAAAAAAAAAAAGAAAAAAGCAGTAGCCAAAGAAAAGAACACAACTTTCCAGGTCACATCCCCAGTGACATACCTCCTCCAGTCAAGTTACAATGCCCAATAGCACACCCAGCTATAAATTCATCAATGAATAATCCACTCATGAGTACAGCACCCTCATGATCCCATTATCTTCTGAAAATACCACTCCTAAACACATGACATATATGGGACATTCTAGAACTAAAACATAACATTTTTCCCTGGCCCCTAATGGGATCATGTCCAGCTCATTATGCAAAATACATTTATTGCAGCTATAAAAGTCACCAAAGACTTAACAATTCAGTATATCCAAGTCCAAAGTCTCCTCTGAGACTCAAGTCAAACCCTTAGCTATGAGTGCCCATAAAAATCAAAAGAAAGTTAAATATTTCTAACGAACAGTAGCACCGAGTAAACATTCCTACTACAAAAAGGTACAGCAGAGGGATAGAAAGACACTGGTCCAAAGCAACACAGCAAATCAACAGGTAATCTAAGTCCTGAAGCTCCAGCACAAGGGTTAGCCCATATGGCTTCTCTTTTGGTTTGGCTCTGTGCACTTCCTACAGTTTTGACAGCAAATATTCCTGAATTTCCAACTCCCTAGGATTTCCATGGCAGCTTTGGCTTCACTTACACAGGTCCTGGCATCACCCCCCAGAGGCATTTGGCAGAGACCGTGACCCTGTCACACCTTTTTTGCCTGCCCTCCAAATGCTTCTTCTGAAATCTGGATGAAAGCTTCCACAACCTTATAAATCTTGCATTCAGCTGCCTAAAAACCAGCACCAAGATCTGTTGTTAGTTAAAGCAGCAGCAGCAGCCAGGCACATGTGGACCATAACTTCAACAGCTTCTTGGTGCTTGAATAGCTGGACTCAGAGAAACATTACCCTAGGTGGCCCTGAATAAGCAAAATACCCTATGGTTCCCAATGCTGACTGTAGATATGGCTAAAGGCGGCCAGTGATATCCATGCCATGTTCTGAATACTGGGATACCTGGAAATCTCTTCCATCTGGTTAGTCTCCCACTTCGAAATTCAGCTTCATATAAGATCTTAGGACATGGGCAAAATGAAAACAAGTCCTTTGCCACTTGGAAAGTTATGACATGGCCTCTAGTCCATTTTCCAATAGTCTTCACTTCCATCTGACATCCTCTGCTTGATGCACTCCTGTAAGCGTTCTGCTTTTCTGAGTTCTGACCAGAATTACCCATCAAGGTCTACATGCAGTACTCCACAGCTTCTCTAGTTTGTATGTTCACACCATTCCACACTCCTCCAAACTAGCTCCACAGGCTTCTCAATCACAAATCATGGTATAGTGATGGTAACACCTCATTCTTTATAACAATTTTCTGTATTAGTCACTTTGCCTTTCCTGCCACAAAACACCTGATACCCACAATTTAAAGGAGATGCTGACAGGCAACTATGAACTTATCAGTGGGCCAGTCCACTGAGCACAGTATGCCGACGATCCAGTGCTCTTCTGAAAGGCTCAGCTACGAACACCCGGGACGTCTGAGGGACATATCAGATATCACTCTCACCGTGACGCTTTTCGCTGAGCTGGCTCTTACACCAGCAAATGTTTAATGAGTGCCTGTTAATCTATACCACCACTTCCCTGGTAGCTTAACGTCTCTCAAGCTTTCACCGTATTTCCTCATAAAAGTAGGAAATTATCTTGGAAAGAGGAGCAAATGCAATAATTTATCTATAATTTTTGAGCTATTGTCTCATCCTTCAGGAGGTCACCTCTATCAGCACTACAAACTAAATAGAAGACAGTATGAGTCTCAATACAGTTTTTATGCTTCACTGGTGGTATGGCTTGGAAATTGATTTCAGAAATCTCACTGAAGGAGCCAAAGCACCTTTCTAGATGCCAGGGTTCATCAGAGTGCACTCAAAGACGGCACTTCCACATTGTCGTGAATCTAAGGCTAGTCACCCACAAGAGGAATGGAGTAATATAACCACCAGCATGTTACAATTAACAAGCACTGCACAGCTGGTTATTATCAGATCTTTCAAGTAAACCAGCCAAGCTGCAGTGATTTACTTTGCGTCTGCCTATAGCAGTCACAAAGAACCCTACCTTCACTTCCGGTGCAGGTACAGGACAGTTTTCTGAAGGGAGGCAGAACTCTGTCCACCTAAGAAAAGTCGTAAGTTTTTTAGTTGTTTTAATGGAGCAAATGTAAGGCTAACAGACTGTGAAGGAAATTCTGCTTAAGAGGAGTACTAGCAACAACTGTACCATGCTCATATTCCTAATACTCTATTACGAACTTTCCAGTTCTTCCTCATTAAAAAGCTATGAAGTGGACAATTTATTGTGTGGTTGACAACTGTCTTGGTTACTTTTTCTCATTGCTGAGACAAAATACTCAATGCCCAAAATGAAGGAAGGAAAGGTTTATTTAGCTTACAGTTTGGGCAGGTTTCAGTACATACTTGGCTGGTTCTGAGGCAGAGTGGCACATGGCAGTGGTAGACAGTAAGAGCAAAAAGGAGGAATGGCAGCCAGCAGCCTCTTTCTCTCCCTTACATATACAAACTATCCACCCTAGGGCAGGTATAGCTCTCACACCCATAATCCCAGCATTGGATCATGGATCAGTCATAAACTCTGAAAGCCATGCATAACTGCATAAGGATTTGGGGGGGACAAGCAGACACAAACTATAACAACCATTATTCTGCTAGCAATTCCTGTAGACTTTCATCAAATTCTGTGAACCCACAAGATTTTCATACAGTCTCTTCTAAAATTAAACTACTTGTAATATTTCCATTGCTATAGCTGAAATGTTACATTTTGTGGCTGTACTAGTGGCTAAGCAGTGGCTTGCCTCTCAGAGAGTTTTCTGAAATAGTCTCTCAAGGGAAACCATAGTGAATGATCTAAGATCTTGCTTTAATTGCAAGCTAACAAGTTAACCTGCTGAAATCTGTTGAATGCTGGTGGAAGCAAAAATACTCCTAAGTCAGAGACAAAAGGCTTCCTTCTTAGAGCTATAGCAGCTTCCAGAGTTTCTGTACTATCTTATGGCAGCTGGAGCCTCAATTCCTCAGTACGAAACATGTAAAGACAGGTATCATCTGCTCATACAGTGAATTTCATTACAGGAGTGGAATCACGAGCTTATAAACTCACATGTGGATAGTGTATAGTAAACAGACCCGCCCTTTCTTCTAAAGAAAGACGTGGTTGCCTATTCAAATGTCCTAGAAATGACACTGGCTTTACTCATGGAAATGGGAAAGTGCTAAAGACTCATGGAGAATTATCTGTCATCAAAGTTTTAGAACATTCTCAATAAAATATGAATCTGCTGTACCATTATTTCACATGTTAAAAATACATAATGAATTAATTTCTTATACCCATTAAATGCAAAATAAATGACCTAAGAATAAAACAAATGGACATAATGTTTATAGGGAAGTATATTGAACAATATTTTGGGCAGTTGTATATTCATGGTGCACAAGTGTTTCCTGTTGCATGAGTTACTTTTTTATGGAATACGTTCTTCATCTCAATCATATTTAGTTCCACAAGAGCACAGTGATTTCTGTTACTATATGGGGTATACACTAATTCCTCTGCATTTAAGATTTCTTCATTGTTCATCAAGCATCATTTCTAGAAACTCCTTCCTGCTTACGGTACGTTTTCATGCCAAAACGTAATTCTCTATATCACTTAGAATAATACGTGATAGCTTTCACATGGTATGTCTTAGTTTTTCTTCACTACACACAAGCAGTAATCACAAACTCATATACACACATGAATACACACACACACGCACTGGGCACCAGTGAACTGAGCATGAATGCATAAATTGAGAATGAGGTATTTGGGCATCTGGTTTGATTTAATACACCACATGAAATCTAGCGGACTCTGAAGGATTTGGGGTTGGTTGGACGGAAGCAAGGCTACAAGAATGAAGAGCAGTGTGGCTTAGTAAGTCTGGGTCCTTATCATCTCATGCCTAGAGAAGAAAAGTCTGTGATTCCTGTAATTTTTTTTCCGTTTCTCTCGTGCTGTTGCACATACAGATGATGTCATTTAAGCATCAAATGTGTCATATTATTTCTCTTCTGAAAAAATATTAATAGCTTCTAAGTATGTAAAAGACTGATTTCCAAGACTCTTGGCATAACATTTATAAACCTATACAATGTAATCCCAATCTAGCTTTTTGTAAACACTCTACACCATGCTTCTCTCAGGCTTCTCTGTATTTTCACTGCACTGTATTAGTTTTTCTCTCAACTCCTATTGCCTTGTTACTCAAGTTATTCTGCCCTCATTGATCCATTTGAAGTAAGTCACTCCATTTTGAAATCTTTATTAAGCAAATGATCTAGACCAACCACAGAATTATGGAGTCATATATTCCTCAGATTGCTAAGTTTTTATTTTAAATTAAAACATCTTTTCCCGCAAAAAGACCTTGAGCACTTTTGTGACAGAAACCAGGTTGCTTAGTCCTTTGTATTCTAAAAAGGTGTACCACAACTGAATAGCAAGAGCTTTTCCAAAGATTTCAACACAATTACTGACAAGAAGTTGAACAAGAGATTCGTATTAGCTATGACCAAAAAGTGTGGTGTTTACATAAAAATATTACAGTGAAAGACCCGGCACTATGGAATGTTGTTGTGGCTACCTGGATGTTGGAATCCAAATTAAAATGTTTACCTTTCATGGTCATTTTAACTTTGGGCAACAGCCAGAAGGCACAGAGTGTCAGGTGAATAAGATGCATGAAGACCCACGAATATTTTGACATGCTCCTTTTCCTCTGGATGGCCCTCCTTGCAATCAGCAGTCAAAGAATTTTTAGTCACACCTCATAAAGACACTCAGAAAGGGACTTCCAGAACTCCTTCAGAAAATGCCAAGATGTGCATAAGCATGCTCAAAATGAGAGAGTATTCTTAGGAGGACTAATGGCACCATGTATTTTACCATAAAATATTTATTTTAAACATTCACTATAGGTTTTGGTCACCACATGTACACAGTGAGACCCCAGCTTATGTATGAGTTCCACTCCAGAAGAATGTTCCTAAGTTGGATTCATTCCTAGTCCAACAAAATGAGTCTTACATGCCTTTTATACAAATATTCAATGTCAATGTAAGAAAACAAACTCAAAAACACGGTAAGTCGCCAACTGCACTGAACTACGGTGCACTCCCACACTGTACAGTAAGCACACAGCAGCACAACTGTGACACTCTCCAGCAGACACATGGGCTACTGCCATGGTTTCCCTGCATCTGTGAAGGTTTGCAATGCGAGGTCTGTGTATCTGTGAAAGTTCACAACTCAAATGTTCATCATTCAAGGTCTTACCGTGTACACTTTGAAATGTGAACAGGCTCACACAATGACTTCTGTAATGTATTTTCACATCTTTTCTTTCAGAAATATACTTTGCAGTAGACTGTTTATTCATTAGAATTTTAAGTTAATTCAAGTCACATTCTTGTTCAAGGCTAGCCCGTTGTTTAAAGTAGACTGATGAAGTACTGTAAAGACAACTTTTCACATGGCTCTCATCAACTACCAAGGAAACTGCTGGTATCACTTTTCCTGTGACATGACCCTAATCTTACTACCTTATCCAGATCCATTCATCCATAATAAAGACAGGTTAAAGTGGATGATCTTTAAGAACTCATAGCTCTAAGTCATTCCTAATTATAAAGTTGATGAAAAATAGTATTTTGTTGTTCTTGTTTTCATCATGGTGCTTGTAGATTAAGCTCTTTAATATTCGTTTTCTTCTTTGGCTAATTATTTGGGAAACTGGTTACTATTTGTTTTTTGTATGGCTAAACTCCAATACACATTTTGAATAATGATGTTATATCAATATATATGTTTAAAATTTTAAAATGTAAATTATGCATGATGACTCAACAAATAGTAATATATTTATAAATTTTCTTTATATTTTCAGTTACTGATGCTAATATAATTAAGAAATATAGAATA
Organism: Dinomys branickii; assembly: GCA_004027595.1. Taxonomy (NCBI): domain Eukaryota; kingdom Metazoa; phylum Chordata; class Mammalia; order Rodentia; family Dinomyidae; genus Dinomys; species Dinomys branickii. Next base: position 6,568 of record PVLD010002674.1, on the reverse strand, counting down.
GAAAAAGTTAATTTTGAAGGGCATACTATCTCCATATATTATAATTTGGGGTTTATAAAAGACATTATAGGATTATTTTCTGGATAGATAATGGAGTTCCTGAAGCAGGGCTGCTTTAAGGAGGTTAATTGGATTTATTTGTTCCTACCATCTTCCCAAAAATAGGTGACATGATCACATAATATATAAAAACACAAGCAGCTGTGCCTTGTATGATGCTAGAAAATCAGATTAAAATTGGGAAGTTATTTTTAAGCAAAGTTTATGATTGTTTTCTGTAATAGCTTGTAGCTTTTAATTGATAAAGCTTTGGAGCCAGCTTATAAATGTAGCCTTATGAGCCGCATGAAAATATCTAACAATCACTAGAAGAAAACGTTAAGCCATTTAAAACTAATGTCAATTCTGAGAAACACAATCTAAATAATTTATGGATCAAAATTAAATATTCCAACTCTGACAATTTCACACACTTCAAAGGTAGAATAAAATATATAATAAAAGTAACAATAAAACACAGTATGAGCCTTAAATCTGCAGAATCCTTTACGACTATGATTGAAATGCTATGCACATTGGTAAGACTTTTGAGTATCTTTCATAAAAGAAATCTGAAAAGCTTTTATCCTTGAGAAGAATGGTTTAAAATGGGCTTTCTTAAAATAATGTGTGCAGTAGTCTAGAAAATATAAATCTAGTGATTTTATAAGCATATCTCCCACAAGATATACTAGCTAAATTGTGAATAATGTTCAATGGTACTCTTAAAATTAAGAAACGTAGATGACCAAAAGCATATAAAGTATGTTATTTCAATTTTAATTCAAGATCATTATAACTTCTTAAGTCTTTAGTTGCTCAGCATAAAAACAAAACTTATTATATTTACCTTATTAGAGACAAATGAAAATCAACATATTTCTACAGACTTTGAGGAATATATTTAGAAATTCTTTTTCATATAACCTTACTATAAAAACAAACTCTTCCACATGGGAAGACTAATCTTCCCACAGAAACTACAGATGTAAAAAGAACAGCGCAGAGCAGTGCAGAAAGATGCAGAGCGCACACTGCCTGGCGAAGCAGCTGAGGAAACTAGAGGTCCGTATGGTGGCAGAGGCCTGTGCCAGGTGACAGATGAGCAGAATAACCAGGCTGTCTCTATAGGTTTCATTTATATTTTAAAAATTAATGAACACAAACATTTAATGAATTTTTAGGTTTTAAAAATAACTATGTCAGAGAAACATTAATTACATAAAAATTAGAACAGAGATCTTAAGTCAGTAAAATCAAAATTTACAATAGAAGGTATCTCAATATATTTTTTCAGCTTGCATTTAATAAACTGGAAAAGTTTACATTATATAAGATCATTCACAAAACTTAAAAACTGAAGTAATAAAGCCTTAAAGTGTTGCTAAGAAAACAAAACAAAGATGAGAGCAGAAATGAACACTAGAATAAAAGACAAGATTAATAATTCTTGTAGATTATTTTTAAAAAGCTAAACAAAATTGACAAGGATTTACTTGGACTAAGAAAAATGAGAATTCAAATAAATAAAATGAGAACTGAGAAAAAAAGACTTCAGAACTGAAAACACAAAAATAAAAAGGAATATGAAACCAAACAATTGCATGTCAAGAAATGGAACAATACAGAAGAAATTAATGTATTGATCAACTGATTTTTTTATTCAGGCTAATAGACTTTATAATAAACCTAATAAAATTTTTCATATAGCTGGTCTACCTTTTTTAGTACTGGCCATTACATATAATTTCTGAATTGTCTTTTTTCCTTAGTTCTTTTGATTTTATTTTTTTTATTTTGAAGACAAAAAAAAAAACAATGCTACAACATTTCAAAACAACAAAGTAGGAGAGTGATAATGGCTGATACACTGTGTATTGTTATCTTCAAAGTAGCTGCTCCTATTATAAGACACAGGCATGAAAAGTTGATCAACCAATACAAGCATGAATCTTTTTGTATGAACTAATAACTGTCTTGAATATCTTGTGTGTATGTGTATATGTGTGTGTATATATATATATATATATTTTTTTTTTTCCTTTTCCCTTCCACTTTTCAGCCTTCCCCCATTTCAGTTTCTCTTTTGTTTGGGCAGTTTCTTCCCATTTCATAATACCTATTATATATTTTGGGTATTATTTACTCTTTCAGCTTCTTATACTAGGAAGACAATATGACGTCTACACATATAGACTGATTTATTTCACTTATGAGTATGGTCTCAAGTTGCATCCATTTCCCTATAAATGTCTTGTTTAACCTCCTTTATAGCTGAGTAGTACTCCATTTTATGAAATACCACATTTTTTTAGAGATTAAAAAACTAACAAAACAACTATGAAGACAAAATCAAAACAAAAAAAGCAATTTATGACCTTAAAACAAAATGATAGGAGTTAACAACGGTTGCTACATTACACACTGTTATCTTCAATGAAGTTGCTCAGGCCATAAGACATACGAATGAAAGATTGATCATACAATCAAAGACAGTAACAAGTAATAAAAAAAGAAACACGAAACGATGCAGAGCTTCACCATACAAGAGATGGTAGGAGTCCAACAATGGTTCTTATACAACATGTGGTTTTTTGCAGATCAGTCATTCTGATTACCAGATTCAAGCGTGCAAAATTGGTGAAGAAAAAGAAAATTTTAAGCATGACTGTTTCTTTCAATAAACCACAGACATCAACAATACACATACCTCAGCTATCCTTGTATATACATGTAAATTTTGTTTCTCATCTTAAAGAGAAAAGAAAAATAATAAAATAACAAAAACGAATACATAAACAGTATAGACAATAGTAAAAATGATACAGAAATTTCAAAACATAAGTGATAGTATATCAACAATTGTTATAGTATATAATGTCTTTAAAACGGTTGCACATATAACCAGATATAGGCATGTAAGATTGATGAAACAATTATGCATTAACAGTTCCTTTCAATAAACCAAGAAATATTCATAGTACAATTACCCTAGCTATCTTGTGTATACATACACATATCTTTTCTTCTGTTTTCTCTCCCCTCCTTCATCCCAGTTGTGCCTTCCTATTTCAGCAGTTTCTTTCCCTTTCATAATATCTACTGTACCTTTCAGATTTTATTTGCTCTTTCAAGTTCTTATAGTAGGGAGGAAATATGACATTTAAACATGTGAGTCTGATTGACTTCACTTATGAGTATGGTCTCTCATTGCATTCATTAACTTACAAAACCCTCTAGTTTATCTTTCTTTATAGTTGAGTAATACTCCATTGTATTTAAATACCACATCTTTTTATCCATTCCTCGATTAATGGGTATTTGAGTTGTTTCCAAGATTTAGCTATAACAAATTTGGCTGCTGTAAACATGGGTGCACAAATATCACTATGGTATGATGTTTTTAATTCTTCTGGGAAAACAACCAGAAGGGGAATAACTGGGTCAAATCAGACCTCTAATCCCAGTTTCCTGAGGAATGTCCAGACTAATATCCACAGTGGTTGCACCAGTCTACACTCTCATCGACAATGGAGAAGGGTTCCTTTTTCCCCACAATCCTGCCAGCATTTGCTTTTGGTTGATTTCTTGATGATAGTCATTCTTTCTAAAGTGAGATGGAATCTCAGTGTTGTTTTAATCTGCATCTCTCAGATGATCAGTGATGTTGAACATTTTTTCATATATTTATTTGCCATTTGCATTTCTTCATCTGACAAGTGTGTATTCATCTCAGATGCCTCTTTTTGGATTGAGTCTTTACATTTGGGGGTCTCATTTTTTTCAATTCTCTATATGTTCTAGATAGAAGTCCTTTGTCTGAGGGACAGTGGCTAAAATTTTTTCCCACTCTGTGCATTGTCTTTTCACTCTCACCATGATTTCTTTTGATGTGCAAAAGCTTTCTAATGAGATCTCAGTTGTTAACTCTCTGAAGTATTTCCCATGCAGTTTGAGTTCTGTTCATTAAGTCTCTGCTTACATCTATGTCTCAAAGATTTCTGCCTACTTTCTCTTCCAATAGATTCAGTGTTTCTGTCTCACTATTTAGACTTTTGATGCATTTTTACTTTAATTTCGTGCATGGTTATAGACATTGGTCTAATTTTAGTCTTTGGCATGGAGTGAGTCAATGTTCTCAACACAATTTATTAAAGAGGCTATTTTTCTTCCAGTGAGCATGTTTGGTTGCTTCATCAAAGATAAGGTGGCTGAGTGTGTTTGTAGTTGTGTCTGCATCTTCTAATCTGTTCCACTGATCCTCAGGTTTGCTTTTTCTCAGTTCCATACTGATTATATCACAACAGCTCTGTAGTACAATTTCAATCAAGGATTATGATGCCTTCTGCCTTGTTTTGTTGACCAGAATTGCTTTTTCTATTCTAGGTCTCTTCTGGTTCCAAATGAATTTTAAAAAATGTTCTCTCTAGTTCTGTAAGGTATTGCTAATAGCATTTTGGTTGGGATTCCTTAAATCAGTATACCAATTTTCAGAGGATGGTCATTTTCAATATGTTGGTTGTTCCTACCCATAAGCAAGGGATATTTTTCAATTTTTCTGATATAGTCCTCAATGTCATTTTCCAGACTACTGTAATTTTCCCTGTATAGGTATTTTACTTCTTATGTTAGATTGATTCCTAAGTATTCCTCTTTTTTTGGGGGGGGGATGCTATTGTGAAGGCTGTGGTTTTCTCCTAATTTCTCTCTCACTGAATTTGCTGTTTGATTTTTGAGTATTGACTTTGTATCCAGCTAGGTGAATGAATTTAAATGTAGAAGTCTTTTGGTAGAGTTTTGGGGGTCTTCTATGTAGAGCATCATGTCATCCGTGAATAATGATAATTTAACACCCCTTTGTATCCTTATTCCTTTTACTTCTCACTCTTATCTAATTGCCTTGGCTAATGTTTACAGAACTATATTGAATAAGATTGGTGACAGTCGACATCCTTTTCTTGTTCCTGATTTCAGAATGAAAGCTTCCAGTTACTGCCCTTTTAGTATGATATTGGCCGTTGCTTTGTCATAGATACCTTTTATTAGATTGAGGTAAAGACCCTCTTTTCTGATTTTGTGTAGCTGTTATCGGAATGAGTGCTGGACTTTGTCAAAAGCATTTTCTGTATCTCATAAAATGATCACGTCGTTTTTGTCTGTTGCTCTATTGGCATGTATATTACATTTATTGAATTGCATATGTTGACCCATTCCTGCATTCCTGGGATGAATCCCACTTGGTCATCATGTATGGTCCTCTTGAATTATTTACTGCACATGGTCTCCTAGTATTTCATTAAAACTCTACGTTCCTGAGGGAGATTGGCGTGTAGCTCCTTTTTTTGCTTAGGTTTTCCTCTGGTTTTGTATCAGGGTCATACTTGCCTCCAAGAATGAGTTAGGGAGTATTGCTGCCCTGTTAAGTTAATTAAAGAGTTTGAGAAATATTGACATTAAATCTTCTCTAAATTTCTTTTAGAATTAAGTCATGAATCAAGAAGATGGCGACCAGGTGAGCAGCAAAGGAGCGATCCTCCTTGATAAACACAACCAGCTCGAGACAGACTTGGCGAGCGTGAATGCCGGGACCTCGGCTGGGAAGATCAAACTGAACGTGTTTCTCTGAGCTGCCGGGGGAGATGCGGTAGGGCGGCCCAAACTGCCGTGGCGAGACGCGAGAAAGCCCCAGACGCTGGGAGCCAGAGCCGCTCCACGCAGGAAAGGGGCTTGGCAGGGTCCGAGCGCCCTGGGGGCACAGTCAGCTCGGTCCCCCCCACCTCCCGAGCCGGCGCAGCTTTCCGGCGACTCCCGACAGAGATCGGCTTCTTAGGAGCGGCAATGCCCGGCAGTCCCACATTTCCCATCGGGCGGGCCGCGCAGAAAGCCCCAAACGATAAACTGGCACCTTGGAACCTTCCTGCCTGCAGGGACTCCGAAAACTGGTGAGCTATCTGCGCTCGCGACCAGATCACCGAGTGGGGGAGGACATCCATCCCTATACCTGCAGGGAACTCTGGGAGGGCGGGGGAGCGATCTTACACACCTCACCCAGGTCACTCGGTAGGGAGTATCTAACCAATATCTGTACAGCCTTTTAAGTGGAACTCTCAGCAGAAAGCTTAAGGGACATTCCCCCAAAGAAAAGTCATTGGAGCAACCTCTGCAGAAGACCTTTGCCTGCTGAACTGCCTGGGGAATCTACTGATCAATATTTTGAATCTGATACCCAAAAAAGGGAAGACAGAAGAACAAATCTCAGGAGAAAGCTAAAGGGACATTCTCCCAAAGAGAAGGAATCATTGCAGCAACCTCTGCAGCAGACCTCCGCCTGCTGACCTGCCTGGGGAATTTATAGCTCCACATTTTGAATCTGATACCCAAAAATGGGAAAACAGAGGAACAAAACGCAGTCTCAAAACTCAACCCCACCCAGAACAAGTTTCGAATGTGAAGATACAGGTGAACCAGGAAGCCTCATAACTTCAAGATATGAAACGATGGCATCCGAAATGAAACAACTCCAACAGGC